>JAPMOR010108144.1:23475-64080 GCA_026543865.1 Argiope aurantia | reverse complement strand
TAAAACTGTTTATATATATATATATATATATATATATATATATATATATATATATATATATATATATATAACGTATTCAGATTAGTTTATACTTATAAATTGGCATGAATCCGCGATGCATAGTTACACTGTTTACGCTTAGAAACCAATAAGTAATAAGTCAAACAGGTTTCAAATAATTTTAATAAATTCAAACAATGTTCTAAACATATAGAAAAAATGTATCCCAAAATTTAATTCAGCAAGCAATCGAAATAATTAGTTTAATAAAGGATAACTTTTCTGATTTTTAACTAAATTAATTTACGTATGAAGCAATTATTATTTAAAAATGTTAAAATTGAAAATAAATAAAGATCAATCAAAACTTCCGTAGTTGATAAATTAATTATTGTTATATGATCAGAAAGTCATAACACCAATGTTAAAGGCATTTGCCGTACAAGATTTAACTATCAAATGAATGGCATCTATAAATTATTTTGTAACAAAATAGAGATATGTGAAGGATATTGCTAAATTACAAAAAGTCGGTAGGTCTGTTACGCTTTTAAATTGAACGGCCATAAAATAAAAATATTTTAAAACTTATATAAATAATTTTGAATTCGTGTAATATTGGTGAATATTTAAAAAATGCTTAAAAATAGAAATTTAAGGAAAATATAGGGAAAAGTAAATTTGTGAAATTTAGATATGGATATTTCATTGTTTGATTTTGCTACATGTATATCATGTTAATAACAAGTAAGATGATATATGAAGAACACATCTGCTGTTATTTTGTCTGTTACAGACGAATACGTAACATACTTGTATTTCAAAATAGATTATTTTTGTAATTTACCCTATTTAAGAAGAGATAGAAAGAGGAAATTGAATGTATATTTTCTAAACCTTAGGGAAATTGAAGATTTTCTAATATCTATAATGAATCGCAGCTTTTATTTATTAATTTCCACAATGCTATGATCTCTTCTTCAATCTTCGTTGTTTTAACGTTAATGCATGTTATTTTTTAGAAGAGGAGAAAAGAAGAAGAGGAGAGGAGAATTTTCGCATTATTGCATTATTACGGCGACTTTTAAATAAATGTATCCTTATGTATAAGCAGTGGAATATCGAAAAGCGATTTAAAGATAAAAATTACCATATTGAATAAATTTTATGGAACCTCTCTTAAGGAGCAGAATCGAATTTATAAATTAATTCATATTAATCGTAAGAATAATAAGTAATTCAACACTGAACTATTCTTTCTACTACAGAAAATACATATATCCTGCCAATTGTGATTTTATAAGAAAAAATCCATTTGTGACCCCAAGTAATAATTTATGGAGTGTTTGTAGAAAATATAAGAAATCGAATAAACCGTCAGAAAATAGTTTAAGAAAGTATCACATATTTCGTCCATTAATAACAAGCACTAACACAAATGCCAAAATATAACTTTTTCTACCGCCGTTAACACAGACAAATAGAAAATTGTCACCGTCTCTTCTCTTTTCTGATATGTAACCCATTTATGTTCATCGTATGATTAAGAGCTTATACTTATATATCATTTCTTCCTACAGCAGCTTGCCCTGTGAAAAAACGAATGTGCTGGAACATTCTTTGAAGTATTCGAGAAATGTGCTGGAAACTAAGCCTAACCGAAATTTAGTATTTCTGAACGTGATCATCTTTTTCGGGAGAAAAGAAAAATAATGTTTTGTAAGGAAGGAGATGTCTCGATTAATCATCCATAACATAAAAACTGTATTTCATAAGAAAACTTGAAAGTGAACAATATCAAAGACAGCTAATGTTTTCAGGCTCTGCAAATATTATGTAATATATTTTCTTTTGAAGATTTTAAAAATTTTGTTCACACACGTAACGAAAAAATTATTGTTAATGATTTATTGCACTTTTGAAATTTTTATATATATGGCAATAAAATACTAGCATACAATAGAATGTTATTTTAAGTCATTTATTAGTTAAAATTGAAAAATTATATAAAAATACAATTTATTCAAACGGTGATTCAACGGCAAAAAATTGTACTAAGACCTTAATGCACATTATTAGAGATACACATTATTAATGCACATTAGTACCTTTATTTATTGTTTATGTTTATAATGCAATTGGAAATAAAAATTATCCTCCGAATAACTTCATAAAATCAAACCGTGCTAAATTGTAATGTATGTTTATGACAGATAACGAGAGCGATCAACAAGAAATTGATGGTTGGAATGTAGCTTGAAAATGCAATTTCGCCAGAATTTTGACGTCGAAAAAAATGAAACGATTAAATGCATGAAAGCGCTAGAATTCCTATTTAAGTAATGATATAATGCTTATTTCACGAATGCTTTCCTTTCATCAATTTAAACGTTTTCACTGGCCAATATTATGCTCTCACTTACTTGCTTTACTTCAATTTCAAGTGATAATAGCATTTTTGTCTTCCATTGAAGTCTTAATTAAGTATTTGCAGATTCCACTAATACTAAATTACAATTATTTTTTCAATGCTTTTCTGAAAACTTCATTTCTTCTAAATACATTTAAAAATATCTTATTAAAATCTAAATACATTTAAAAATATTTTATAAAAATGTCTACAGGACTTTTAAATTCCGCTTTAAAAGTATTATGAACAACGAACATGAAACATTCTTACTGCCTCAAATTATAATCAGCGTTAAGTTCTTGGCTATCATATTTTACAATCATAAGTAAACAATTTCTTGAGAACTTCACAAGGTGAATTTCAATCCCAGTCTGCTTCGTGTTCGTTTTGACATATGAATATAGATTCGTATAGTAATTTAGATACTATAAATATAAATATTTATTACAATATTATAAATCTAAATAAATATTGGTTTAGAATGATAGGCAGGATGAGCACAAAGTCTTTTCCTGATTACAAAAAAATATTGTAAAAAATATTGCGATTTGACACATGGTACTTTTTTCGATATATTGTAATGACAGTTAAAAAGACTTTAATAAAATCATTTAGATCAGTAAATTTCAGCGTAAACAAAATTGATGCCTCGAAGATTAACGATGAGGTTTTCCCTTTTCGCCAAGTATTGTTTAACATTTCTACTTTTACAGTAGAATTGTGATCTTAACTTTTGAGTGTATCACTACTTTCAATTTGAGCTGCAAAATATTCTGCCCTTTATATATCCCCGAAATTGGCATGGTCGATTTGTACTCATAGAACCAAACAAAACATTGTGCTTTTTCTTCGCTGGCGTCATTTTGTTAACAATCAAATGGGTAGTCGCTATGTCTGTATTAGTTGCACTATATGATGAACTAAAAAAATTAAGAATACAACATTTTTATAGCATAAATTTCACATTCATTATTTTATATTCAAATGTTATTTCATAATATTTTTTTTCCTAGGGAAAGGCTCTACGACAACCTTGTATAATGTTATTGTTTATGGCACTTGTCATAGACAAGCCCACTGACGAAGTCAGCGATTTTAAGCTGAGTTTTAGTGTTGCTTGTTTCAGTAGCGCCATCTAGGGTCAAGAATACGTTTTAGCTATTCATACGTCAAAGCCCTTTCCACATGGCGGTTTGGTTTGGTTTAGTTGTATTAACGTCCCGTTTGAAGCAACACTTGGGCTATTTTGGGACGGACCTCGTAATTTTGAACCACGGTCAGATGACGAGGACGACATCTGAGCTGGCACCCCCCTCTCCACACCACACCACACCAGCGGGAGGACATTTGGTCAGGACGGATTTAACGTGCAACTGACCCCCTTACACGACGGTTCTTCGGTGGAATCGGGTCTCGAACCTGAAACCCACCGGTTCCGAAGCCGAGACCTTACCACCAGGCCTCCGCGGCCTTCCACATGGCGGACTTCATTCACTCATTCACAGATCGTAATTTAGACCTGAATGAGAGAGTGAGCATCGACCAACCAGGCTAAATTTGAAATTGGTTTAATTTAGTTTTGCAATGGAAATTACTGAAAGAGACTTCATTTAATTGATATATTTTTTCCTTTACAGTCATTGCTTTGTAAATTTAGTGACAAAAATTCTGATGCGACTTACTTGAACAAATATAGAAATGCAATTGGCGATGAAAAAATGATTTGTTCACGGATCTCCAAATTCTAATTCTTTGGGTGTATTTACACTCATTAAAAATAATGCTTATTTGGGCATGGCAATTCAGCAGACATTTTGAGTATATTTAATGAAATTTTCTACATTAATACAAATTATCGAAATAAATTTTCAAATTCCTAAAAATATTTTTTAAAAATAAGATAATTTAATTATTTCTTTAAATTCTTTAATTTCAAATATTCTTTTCGGTATCCTTCCAAATGATTCATAACTTTTACGTTTCTTGATTTGAAGTGGAAAATACCTTAGAAAAAACAGAAAAAAATAATAAAGTTATAAAACAAATGTTCAGTAAAAAAGTCTTATATGATGATTTGCAAAATTTTGTTGATAATGATACCAAGTAATATTTAGAAAATTAAGCTTTTCCTTAAGATAATTGAAAGATTTAGAACAGAGAAAAGAAACTTACATTTTGGATCAAATAATCATCACAACAATTTCAATAAATTCCATCAATTTTTATTGAATTTTTGTGAAACTAACTTTACTGTCCCAATAAAGTACTTGAGCATGTCCCCCTCTTAAGAATGTAGACCAACTGAATAAATCACTCGAATCCCATTTCATTCTTTTAAGAAAAGAAATTTCAAAGTCTAGTTTTTTTGTATGTTTAAAAATGAAAAACAGAAATGAAATCGGAAAAAAGAAACTTCAGCAAATAAAAGAAAAATAATTGAATTTCCTGGTTTCAAATAAAAGAACCATAAATTTTACCTTTTATGTTTATTTTGTCTTACGTTCCCTTGAAAATGATAGATTTTTCCAAAACTTTTATAGAATCTCTGCTATTCAATAAATCTATGTAGCTGTGATTATGAAAAGAAAAGTTCTAAAAGTTAAAATAGACACCATTTATTTTGTGATTAGTTCTGTTAAGTTTGATATATTTTTGAAAAGCACTGAATGTAAAAATTTTCTTTATGAAATATTTGAGTGTTAGGATTCAAAATTTCAATTGCTGTATAATTTTAAAAATTAATCCAATACATTGAACATTTTACAAATAAAATAGAAATGGATTACTTTTATAAGAATCATAGAAAAACTCCTCAATGATGACATTATATAAGTCAGAAGTGAAAAGTTAAATATTTAAGTTCGTTTGTGTGTTTAATATTTATGTCATACAAAAATAGAGAAAAGTCGGAAACAAGCTAGCAGCCTTTTTTCATGTATTATGCGTACAGCTAAACGCATAAATTTGAGTATTATTTTAGATAAAATTATGTTATATTTAAGAGATTTATAATTACAGTATTTGTCGTTTGCATATTCAATTTGTAAACAAAATGAATTTTATAAAATAGGCATATTTAAATAGAAATTTCTTATGTAAACTCCTATTTTCACATTGTATTAGTTCGAAAGCGAAAATAAACAAAAGATAATATAAAAGAGTACAAAAATATTTTATATTAAGATTAATAAGCCACATAGTTTTGTACTAGCCTAAAAACTTCCATTGGCAAGTCTTTTAAAACTTGTCCTAACGCAGCTCTTACCTCAAGTAATTTCTAGAAACAATTAACACATAACCTCAATAACTGATATTTTACTACAATTATAAAAATGTATAACTTATTCTTCTATGAATATATAAGTATGTATATTATTTTAAATGCTCTGATTCCTCTTGAAATTCTCTATATAAAATTTAAAGAAAGAGCCTATCTAAGACGACATTTCTTGCTTGTGGATGAAATTCCATTAGATGAAGAGAACATGATAGATGACAGCGATGTGACACATGATATTAAATTGAATGATATCAGGGAGTCAGATGATGACGATGGCGTTAATAAAGATGATGTGAGAAATGAAAAGGAAACAGATTCACACGCACCTGCATAATCTAATTCCGTTCTACCGAAATGGAGTAAAAAATATTCTACAATAAATTACAATGAATTTACCAGAGATTCAGATCCCAGTAAGTGTATTACTAATAGAAGCAATCTTTCTCCAATTGATATATTTCAACAGATATTTACAGTTGGCAATAAATAATATTTCAAACTAATTTGTACGTCATACAGGCAGAGGAAAAATTTTCCCCTAGGCATCTAACGAAATATGTAGCTTTTTATGAATCAATTTATTGACAATCATTAAAGAATCAACCATGTTACAGAGACCGTTGGTCTGGAGCACCGGAACAACAAGATAGTTATATCTCATCCCTGATGACACTTAATCGGTTCGGCTGACTCCTAAACCACATAAACTAAACTAATACTCAAGGAATTCCTAAGTAAGGAACCAATGGCTATCATAAATTATATAAACTGCGTCGTATATTGAATATGTTACCCTACTCATTTCTAAAATGTTTTATACCGGGAAAATGCTAGAAATTAATGAGACGATGATGTAATATAACGGATCTGACACACTCAAACGATATATAAAGAACAAATTTGTCAAACGAGGATACATGATTTGGAGCTCTGATTGATGAAAGTTCATATTATTTAAAATTTTAAATCTCTACCGGTAAAATAGGGTTCACGCGCAATTGAAGGTCACGCTTACTTTAGGGGGATCACATGAATGAAATGGGACAATGGCAAATAGTTGTTCCGATGACACAAGCATTTGTCGTTATCCCATTAAGGTCACGTGATGTTCCTGAGGTGGGCGTGGCCTTCATATCCACTAGCTCTAAGAGATTATATTACTCACATGAATAATGTGGATAATTTCAACTGATTAAAAAGTCTTATGAAAGGGATCTTTACGATTGGCTTGATTATTGTGTAGTAAAGAGTTATATAATTTGGAAATCATTGGTAATAGAGATAAAATGGATTTTAAAACATTCCGAAGCATTTTAACATCTTCGGTGTTACAATCATTAGTGTGCCCATTGTCTGCCGTCTGATCGCCGAAAATACAAATTCAAATCATAAAGCACAGATCTTTTCTCTTTAAACATGTTGGCCTACAAACTTCAGAACCGCTGTCGTATGACTCATTTGAGTAGTCAAGCTTCTGACTGCCAAGGAACTTTTATATGGATCCAAGAAGGTGAAAGTCTGGAGATTCCGAACCCAAGCTGTAAGCTGAGGGCTTACATAATTTCCAACTGAATCTTTGCAATTTTGCATGAAAAAAGTGTTTTCGAATTTCCTAATATTTATATATTTCATATCTTTTAAACGACTGGATCGATATCAATGAACTTTGCATGCACATCCTTTAAGACAAGAGAAAAAGTACTATTTGCTTTTCAAAGTGCGGAACAAATAATCTTAGTGTTTTAAATTAAAATTTTACTATTTCAGTGATATCAATTCATTCACATATTCATTTTTTCACAATATTTCCTTCAAATGTTGCTAATTTTAAAACACATAGAAAACATTAAAATCTATGTCAGCTTTAATTTATTCTTACAGCTATTTCTTAATTTATGCTTTATTTTAATATATATCTTTTCACTTCGCTTTCATTTGCTTCAAAGTATTGATTTGTATTGCCTAAAATCTAGGAATAAGACAATCACTCCAACTGAGGTTAGTAAAGTGGTCTAAGGGTGTAAATGAAATAAATGTAAGCCGACGGCAACTTAATAGAGAAATTAACCCACAGTTTGCCTTATTTTTACAAAAACTTCGAAGGAAATAACCAAAATATTTACACCGTCATGAAATTAAAGATTTTTCCTTTGTAACAATACTAATTTCATTTCTAGGAAATTTATTAATTGTTTAGAAAATGTAACGTAAATGATTTTGAAATACAGAAATTTGTATGTAATCCTTTGCTGTGCAATTTGAGACTTTGAAATACACTACCAGTATTTGTATTAAATTTTTTTATTTATTTTAAACATATTTTTAACCTTCATTTTTAATGACTTTCAAATAATGATTAAAAAGGAATTTTAATTCATTTTCTTCAAACATAAGCCAATCACTCCGACTTAAAAGAAAAGTTTTGCGATCAAATGAAACATATATTTAAAGACAGAAGCAGCTGCGGGCTATGAGAAATAGCTAAAATTTTGACAGTTTTCTATAATAATTTCGGAAAATTATTCATCATATTTTAAACCATCCTAAAACTCAAAATTTTATTATTTCACTTATATAAGTTTCAGTTCTGTGAAATTTTGTGATTTATATTAATTTTTTAAAATTAATTTTTTTAGCCCTATTTTTTCTAAAATAAGGACATTTTTAGTATTCTTTTGCTAGGCAGCATTAAGTCTTTAAACTGTTCTATAAATCTGTTTTTAAAATTCTCTTTAATTTCTATAATTCTAAATTTCTCCACATCTAAAATTAGCTATTTAATTCTTTGTCTTTCAAAATGAAGTTTAGAACTTTTTTATATTTCAGCATTTGTGGGCAAAATTTGCAGGAATAATATAACAAATATGAAAAACTTATGGAGAAAACTAACAATTGAAGTTTTTAAATTCGCCTGCTTCAATGGATATTTTATTTTTAATTAAAAACATTTCAGACAATAAAACGATTTTGTTTTATTAGTAGTGCAAAAAATGGAACTATAGACGACAAAAAGATTATAATAATTTTTAAAAGCAGTCTTTATGTTTCAAAAAATTATACATGAAAGAGGTTTAATCTTGGGAAACTCTGGGTATAACATCTAGTAAGATAAACATGTGATTAAAGAAATACATTTCAGTACTATTGAGATGTGGTCAATTTCATTCTTTTTTTAGCTGTCTTTCTGCCGAGTCGAAAAACTTAAATTTTTTTGAAAACATAGATTCAGACATTATTTGCAATTTATAAATACATTTACTTAATTCATTTTACCAAAATAAAGCTGAAAATGTTTATGAAGCATGATAAAAATAACAAAATTTTAATCCCGAAACAAGTGATGAAATTTCTTCTTAACTGAAGAAATGCATCTAAATTTGCCTCATTACTGAATTTTGGGTTTTTTTTCTTCCAGTTCAAAGTATTCTGCTCTCATTTGGTCTTCAAATGACATTTTCTTCCCAAGTAAGGGAAAAAATGAAGTTGAGAGGTTCGCTCTTTTGCTGCTTTAATAGCCAACTCGGAAATTCACTTTTAAAGTTCTCTTCTTAAAAATAAAAGTTATCTGAAGAAGAAACGAGAATTCCTCTAAGAAAATTGTAATTTATTTTTCAGCGAAATACATCAAACGTTTTTCTTCCACTTCTGTTTCTAGTTAGTAGAATGAAGCTAGTTTACTCGGCGAATTGCTGGCTTGAAAGCATCTCTAATTGAAAGAAAGTGTTTTGTGGGAAAAACATTTTTTTCCTGGAAACAAAGCAATTTTATTTTCGAGTTTACTCTGTTTTAGATGATAATATGCTTGCTAAGTGGATTTTCACAATCTTATTATTTTCCCTTAAACGCCAGAAATTTTATAAATTACAAATTTATAGTGGTTTACCTACAATTTTTTAAATCATGGAGTGAGTTGAAATTACGGTTGAGGGTTTGTTAAAAATTTATATGATGAATATGAATATTTTTCAACTGGTTCTTCTTCTTTAAGAGTGCGAAATTTGTTGAAAATGCACTACAATTGATAATAAAAAATGTAAACTTACTTTACAAGAAAATTTCCTTTTATTTTGAAGCATTATAAAATATATATAATTTTTTTACTTTTAGTTAATGTAATTTGTTTCATTTTCTAGTTAATGAATCTTAATTGCTTTATGTTAATGTTGTAAAGATTATTTATAGAAAAATAGAATTCTTCATACATTTTTTAAAAGTTTCAAGATTGCCTCACCAAGATTCTAGGAAAAAAATTGAAATAGACTAAAACATTCATAACGTAACTCATAAGAATATCATAAAATACTGTATAAAATATTACTACTTTGCTATCTGTTCAAACAAACCGTGATTAACCATAAAAAATACTTGTAGTGCCTGTGGCAAAAATTTAAATATTCATTAGGACAAACACTGGTAAAATTCATTTGGCGCAAGTCATCAGCTCTGTTCAATCTGAGAAAATTCACATGATTCGGGTTACACTAACAAGAAAATGATTTAAAAAATAGATATTTCTTAAGCACTCATCAGATCGTTGGAATCTTATTATGTCACTAAAACGCTCGAGTTTAAGAAATCCGAATTCTCTAGTGTAGCCATTTGAACTGAAATCTAAATATTAGAGTCTCGAATTTTTATCAGCATTTCGTACCAAAGATATAAAATTTCAACATCCCGAATTTTTTTTGTATCTTTGCATGAAAAGATATGTAAATCCTGAGACTTCTGAAGACGAGATAAAATTCAAGATTGTTTGGATTTTGTTGACAATTCCATGTAACGTTCAAAAACTAAAAAAATAGCAGTTTCTTAGCAATGGAAGGAACTTTATTATTCAACGAAGAAACCTTTACCTTTTTACCTTTCTCATCCAAAAAATAAGTAGATAAATAAAACAAAAGATACAATTTTTTTATGCATGTGTTGATGTAACTTGACAATTTTCTTCCGAAGGTTAAATGAAAGTGTGTTTCATAAATATTTTGTACCTGTTTTATACAGTTATAACTCTAATACAAATTGTGATCAAAGTCTTGAGCAGATCAATAAGCAGAATTTCCATTTTTTTCTATTATAGAGTGAATATCATGATTGTAAAAATGCACTCCAATAGTTACAGCAGACGTGTGTTAAATATATTATGGTACAAAAATCGGATTTACGAATATTTAAAGTTTTAATTTATTATTTCATTATTTTATTTAAAAAAAATCTGCTTATGTTAAAAAATTGATTGTCAATGTAAAGCCAGAGAATCTGAGATATCCACTCTTTATATATTTCACATAAAAATATTCATCCAATCTTCTTACATTGTTTTGAAACTCGGTTCATTGCGGAATTTTCACTGGGACATGAAAATAGAAATCTGAAAGCAGATATGATTAAATGTTTTATTAAAATTTATAAAAATAAATGTCCAAGGTATAGATTTATACTAGAAAAGGAAAAAAAAAAGTAATATCAGAAATAAACATAATTTTTTTTTACGTTTGTGAAAATGTGTGATATTCAAAATTTCACCATGAGCAGTGAAATTATATCTTCTAATTGCAGTTCTTTTCCGAATGCTTGTGTTTGCTCTTTTTTATTTCTTTCATTGGGTTGCGGGACACACCATTATATGACTGTCATTACATTATTATAACATCATATTCTTATATCATTTAGTTGTTTTTGGAAATTCATAAATAATTTTAGAAATTTTCTTATTTTTCTTTGTTTTGGGCTTCATTTCTAAACCTTTCTCTGGCTCAATAAAAAAAAATGAATATTTATTTTATTTCATTCATTTCAAGAACATCATTAACTCCATTTTTTTTATCCAGGTTTATTCAAGCATTTGAGGAGGGCCGACAGATTTGGTGCCAATGAAATATACAATAATATATATACTTATACAAAAAAGCAATTGAAAAATGAATTCGAATATTATTTTTGCAGAACTAGTGCATTTTTTCCAGAACTAGAAGCGGTTATTCGTGGTAAATTATTTCTGTGAATAATCTCAACTCTTGAGGTAACAAAATATTGTTTACTATTATCTAACAGATATTCATGTATCACTGTCAGAGCAGATGAATTTCTTTTATAATAATAAAGGTTTGGATATACTTCGAAGATTTTCCCCGTTTTCTGCTAAATAAGAAATCTTTTAAATTCACCTCATTAAAATTTCTTTTTATATCACTTTTTCTTTTTATTTATTAATTTTCTTCTAATGGATAAATTATATTCATCATTTATTCAGAAAAAGGAGCTATAACGACTGTGAGTGGTTGCCCATGGCGGTGATAAATGTCGAATATAGGGGACATTTCCCTAACGAAGTATTTCTGCACTATTTGTGATCCCATACCCTGAGCTCCTGTTTGTAAAAAATAGAAGATTCTACGCAAGAAAGACCAGGAAACAGTTTCCTTGACTAATCATCCATTCATTCACATCAAGCCACTCCTTATTTTTATACAATTACCGATAAACAATTCCATATCATGGTTACGAATAATTCTTCAAGACAATACAAATTATTTTTGCTCATAAACTACTAATTTAATAAGAAACTACCTGGGTTTCCGCGTGATCGTTAAAATAAATTTGCTGTGCTTTTCCTCGCGAGTAACTGATCGCTCACACTTCACGCAAACGTCTACTCTTTTTGACTGCCAAGCAAACAAGAATTTTTTTCTGCATAACTTTCAAGACAAAGGCAATGCGCTGCCATTTTGGGTTAGGAAGTGGGGGTCTTCTAAACGATTGATTTCACCAATTATAGACCCGAGGTGTAAATACATGCTTACTTCATAAAACCTTTTTTTTATGCTTACATATTACAGAGTGGTGGCTTAATTTAAAAAATAACAGAAGGATCAATTGTTGGCAGGTCTGATAATAACGGGTTGGCGGATGGTCAATTATTGGATTGGAGAACGCCAGGAGTTATTGCCGAATCTCACGTAACCCAGCATCTTATGTTCTCTGAAGCACTCATTGATAACCGTTAAAACTTCAGTGCAGGTTCAGTAAAATAATGAGCCATTGCCTTAATACCAAGGCTCTTGAAGAGATATCTTAGTTGATCTAAGGCCAATAAAAAATACCGCCACAAAGTGTAACATAAAATAAAAACATACCTGAAAAGAAAGACAACAAATAAAGCAAATGTGAGGAAGGAAAAAAAAAATAACGAGGAACAGAAGGAATACTAGAAAAACAGGAAAAATGAAGATTAAATTGCAAAATACAACAGAGAGGGAGAATAAAATGGTAATGGCACCGGCATAGGAAAGATAAATATCAGAGGTAAAAAATCTGCTTACCTGAAAATTTCAGTGAAAAAGAAGAATGGGAACTCCAAGAAAATTCCAATGAGAACAATGAAATGAAAGATGGCCATAAACCGAAGAATATTGAAGAAGGATATCAGTAGTCGAAATTTCAGCAGAAATGGGCACAAAATAAAAAATAAGTAAAGGTGACTTCTTCACAGCCGCAATGTTTAACGAAAAAAAAGTGGGGGAGGGAGGTAATTAAGTGTTATCAACTTTTTAGAAATTTGAAAAAAAAAAAAAAAAAAGAAGTTGCTAATTCTCGCAGAGTTGCAACTGACTGAATATTATTTTTCAAATTGATTAGGGACAGAAGGGCAAGCAGTACATAGTTACCAAACTACAGAGGACTCTAATGTTTGGAAATAAGAAAATCTAAAGTTTTATTTCTTAATTCTTTAAATATTGATTGAAATGTATCAAAGTATACTTACCAATTTAAAAATTTCGCAGGTAATTTTCCTTCTCGGATCATTTTGTTGCATTGAAAATAACTGACATAACTGAAATAAGTTTAAAAGTGTTCAATAAGTTTGGTACCAATAAATAAAGGTATAAATACCGATATTTTGTTTAACTCGTTTGATGGTTGAATGCGAAATGAACAGGATCTTCCCTTGTCGAAAACTGGTGCACTCATGCCAATAACTAGATAGTTTCTCTACTGATAATTAGTATCTGCAAATCAACAATTGGTGAAAAATCTTATCCTCAATATTTGGTTCAAATAACTAATATTTTGGCAAAAATTATAAATGAAATTTGTAAAACAGACTTAAAATAGTTTAAAAGATTTTAAAACTCAAGACTATGGTAATTAAAGAACAAGTTATTGAGAAAATACTTTACAAATTCCGTTAAATTGCCAGTAATTGTCCCCTTTAACCTATCTTGCCAGAAGACTTTGCAAACACAAATTCTCTGCCCATATTTTATTTTTTATTTGTCATTTCAAGAACTCGTCAGTTAACCATAAAATTATTCCTATAAATATAAATACACTGGTGTGCAAAACTTAAGCAACAATGCAAATTTTAAGCACATAGCCATGAAATTGCAGAAAAGGAGTTCTTGCGATCAGTACAATGAACACGTAATTCAAGAGAAACGTCATGCGTATGCAAATATCAGGAACAAAACGTCACAGGCGACGTGAGCGTACGCAAAACACGTCCGGAAGGCGCGCGCAGCTCAACACTACAATAAAAGGAAGGACGGAGACGCAATTAAAGACATTCGCTGCAAGTGCACGTGAGTTAATTCGTGAAATATAGCTAGCAGAAATAACCTGGACGATTTCACACGTGGAAGAATGATCGGAAAGCTGGAGGAGAGGCGTAGTGTGACCAGTGTAGCTGAAGAGTTCGGAATCAACAAAAGTGTCGTTTCGCGCGCTTGGAAAGCCTGCCAAACCACAGGTACAGCTGTGAGAAAGGTTGGTAGTGGCCGCCCCAGGAAAACAACTGCAGTGGATGACCGATATATCGTCCTGCAGGCGAAAAGAACCCGAAACCAGTCAGCAAGCGCCATTGCTCAGCAACTGTTTGCAGCAACGGGGCGACAAGTGTCGCGTTTTAATGTGTCCAGACGCCTTCACAAAGGTGGCCTATTCGCCCGCCGTCCTGAACGCTACATCCCTTTGACAATTTCCCACCGGCAGCACCGTTTAGAGTGGTGCAGGGAACACAAAAACTGGACATCTCATCAATGGAGTCGTGTCCTCTTTTCAGATGAGAGTCGTTTTGGTGCCACAAGCGATTCCCAACACCAGTTGATTTGGAGAGAGGTCGAGAGAGAGGTTTCATCCAAGTAACATCACGGAAAGAGACCGTTTCGGTGGTCCTGGGGTTGTCGTCTGGGGAGGCATTATGATGAACGGGCAGACTGAGCTCCACGTTTTCGACAGAGGTTCTGTAACTGGAGATCGCTATTGTCAAGAGCTGATCCTTCCCCATGTGCGTCTTTTCCGAGGTGCCATTGGATCAGACTTCGTTTTTATGTATGACAATACACGGCCACACAGGAATGCTGTTGAGGAGCTCCTGGAAAGTGAAGATATCACTCGAATGGATTGGCCGGCGTGCTTCCCTGATTTAAATCTGATAGAATATGTGTGGGATGCTTTGGGGAGACGCCTTGCAGCACGATTACATCCTCCTGGGAACACCCGACAACTTAAACAGATGCTGATTGAGGAATGGGCACTCTTACCTCAAGAACTGTTGGACAATCTGGTGCTGATATGGGGAAACGGTGCGAAGCAACCATTGCAGTAAGGGGAGGGCATATCCCATAATAAGGAACATCTGCTTGCTGTTCTTCCTCTTGGACAGACAATCATGTGTAACGATACTATGAGTTCAATAAAGCCTTTTTTTGTTTGATTCCATACTGTATGCATTGTATTATTAAGTTTTGCACACCAGTGTATATACAGTATAATATTCGTATATACAATTTTGATATGGAGTTAGGTTGCATATTTCGTATAAATGTACAGCAATTTTGGCAATGCACAATCTTTATGAAATAATGAAATGTATTTCATTTAACAAACTTTCATAATTACTGAATTTGTTTAAAATTTATTGTTATTTTTATACTTACAACGCTGTTAAATGAGCATGGAAAGGAAAGTCTAAAATAAATCTAGATTATTTATTTATTAGAATATATTGTTTATAATTGAATTGAATTTAATTTGCAAATATTTAATCTAATTGTCTAAGGTCTAATAACGACATTTTAAATATTTTTTAATCTAACCTCTAAAAACGATTCAAATATGAAGGCTTATAGCTTCATTTATTAAATTAACACAGTTCCATGACTTAAGAGTAGGACCAATTTCATCATTAAGAAAACTAATGAAAGTTTAATTAAGCCTCCATCATCAAAGTTTTCGCATCTTGATCTAGTAAAAATTAAGTTTTAAACCCTCAAATTACATTAAGAGGTATTTTTTAGCAAAAGATCATGCAAAGTTTGAGCTTCAAGTAAAATTTGCAAATTCTAGCTATTCTTTATATCACCATCACATGGAACCGTTTCTAAACTGATGATATTCCCAAGGCAGTTTTCGAGCGCACAATCTTCTTGTAGATCTGTAATTAGTCGGCCACGGACTAACATACCGTAAATCTTTTTGTATCCTCCTCCTGTTCTCTTGTAAGCCAGGAAGGATTAAATCTTTCCTCTGGGGCCTGTCTCTCAAAAGACTTATAAGAGGCAAGTATCATTCTAGGATTTTCTTTTTCTACTTTCACTTGTTTCAAGACTGGCAAAACCACAATTATGATAATCCAGAATCTGAAAATTAGTCAAATTAGATAGAAGGACATCGACAACCCTGTTATGAAATTTGTTTGGAGGAATAATTATTGAATAAGTTTTTCTTGAATTAAAAATGCAGTGAATTAAGGCATTAATTAGAATAGAATTTGCATTGCATCTTGTTTTATATGAATAAATATTTCAAAAATGTAAAAATCGTAAATTAAGGTATGTCTTCGTTCATTTTTTTAAATTAAAAATGTCATTTTTAATCTTTTTGACACAGCTTTTTATTATATATTCAATTATTTTCACATTCTAGCCGATAAACAGTTGAAATATTTGTCGACTAATTAAAAAATATTTAATATATAAATTCTAAAAATTAAAATGCATGTTTTCGTTCTGTAAAGTTTTATTCGTTGAAATATTTTTTTGATTTCAGCTCCGTAATGTATTCATAGAATTAAACTGAATGATTTTAATTCCCTATCACATATATAACTAGTCAAAAGACTATAAGTCAAGAATATTTTTAATCAAAATTTTTAGAATTTAATTGTTAGTTCTTAATTTTATAAAAACCTTTACTGCTGTAATTTTATGGAATATTAATACTTTTAATACTCTTCAATACTGCATATAGTTCTTAACTTTTTATCATAATGAAAGTCATAAATATGTATCAGGATCTTCCACACTTGTTGATAAACGAAACATATTTTTAACTCTTCGATTTAATATTTAATAGTAACCTAATGCAGCGTATCTCTGGAGCTTATGCATAGCACAAGAAGCAAAATCGGATTTTAAACTTAAGTGAGAAAAAAAGGAAATTAAAGAAAAGATAATACTATTTCTCTGAAATCATATTAAAAAAGTGGATTTAAGTTGAAATTTCTTTACAGGAAAGGATTAAAATGTTTGTCTTCGGAATTTCACTAATTCTTGATAAGTTGCTGCGTTCACAAGAAGAGTTTTACATCTATTTTTGACTTTTATTTAATGGAGTCTCCTTTCTTTTGTGAGTCATTGGTATTATGTTCTGTATTTGAATGACTTAAGTTTGCATAAAAGCAACATGACCATTTTCTTGAATCGAATTCTAAAAAATAACGCTGTTCATTATAGGGCGAAAATTAGATTTGCAATAACGCAAAATTAATTCTAATTAATAATTCCTTTCTTATTAGTAACATTTGATTTAGTAGCAAATAAGAGGCTGAAGATATGTCAATATTTTTTATTTGATTTTCGAGTTCTTTCATTTTAAAATTTCCAATATTCCACTTATCTAGAGAATCCTAATTGATTATTTTATGAAGTAGTTTGAAAAATATGTAGTTCAAATATAAGTGAAAAATAATTCAAGATAATTGAAGTTTTCTAATGCCTATGAAGAATCAAGCAAAACTGAAGATAGTTTTAGGCAATTTTTTAAAAATAAGGTTTATAAGTCATTTCAGGAAACAGATCGAACGCTCTTAAAATTATCATCGATGAACCTCCTCAATGAATTTATGGAACTCGAATTCAATTTGAAATATTTAATAGTTTTTTTTTAAATACTTCAGTAATTCAGTAATTTTTGGTACTTAATTGAATATCCCGAACAAATAAAAGAAATGTCACAAACAATTTTAAGCGTTATAATGACTGATTTCGGGGCATATGCAATTCCGAAAATAAATCATTTCGAAAAGAGGAAAAAAAAAATCCTTAGACTTAATGTTTATTTAGTGAAGTTTATAGTTCAACTTTTCGAATGACCTTCAATATATGACTAACAACACTTCTCTTCATTTGTTGATATATTTGAAATTTGAGTACGGAATAAAAAGGGATTCTTCTTGAATATTCTAAAATTGAATAATCTTATTTAGTAAAATCAGATGTTTGAAGCTTTTTAAATCGTACTTTTTAAAAAATAACTTCAACTAACGAAAAAAAATGTATTTGATAGTAAATGAAAGAAAAAATAACTTGAGGAAAATACGTATTCGCTGGGAAACGTTTACATAAAATATTTTAACGTTTTTTTAAAATATAAAACAGCTTTCTTAATAGCCTTTTATTACATCAGTAAGATCTGTAAAAAATAGTCATCTATTTAAATATCTAAATGAAAAATAATAGCTTAAAATATGTTCAATAAATGTCTCAGATGTGTTTTAATACTTCTTTCTTAACATTTCACATTTTTAGTAGGGGATACAAGAGCTAATTGTAATAGGAGTAAGTTGTAACAAGCACTCAACACAGTGGTTTTAAAATTTTTAATCAGAATTGTAGCTAAACAGGAATCTTAAGAAGGGCCCTATTTCGTCCGCAAAGCCATGTTTAATCGAAATACGCAATTGTAAGTTGTGAACACTGCTCTGTTTTAGCTAATAAACAAAAAAAAACCTATTTTGTCGATTTTGTTTAAAATAAATTATATGAATTTACATATTTTATTTTGTTTTTGCATTAAGTTTTAAAAGAGTTGCTTCCTTTTTTCCCTAATCGCAATATTTATTTTATAAATCAGTAAGTTGTTAGAAACAATATAATGGAGGAATTTGTAAGAAAATCTTGCAGAAAGTTGTAACCGAAGACAATGTGCGAGATTTGCTTTCAATCGTGCTTGATTCACGCACTGAGAATTTTTATTCATGAGAACAAATATTAACATGCATCCTTAAAAATCAGATTTTTGGAGTATAGACTTATCTCTGAAAATAATTGTACTCCAAGAAAATCTAATTCATTAATATGTGCGGAGTGTCCACTTTAATTGGGATCCAATGTAAATTCAATATAGTTAGCCATATATACATAAGAGGTAACAAATGTCATTGGATACCTTTTCATAATTTGTAGAACTTCCTGTTGTCCGACGAAGTGCAGCAACTCGAACGTGCCATACATTTAACAAATCGTTTGGAAGTCCCCTGCAGAATTATTGAGCTACGTTGCCTCTATAGACGTCCATGGCGAAAGTGTTGGCGTTGCAGGATTTTTGTGCACGAATGGACCTCTCGAGAATGTCCCATAAATGTTCGATGGTTTAATGGGCGGTGATATAGGTGGCCAAGTCGTTCTTTGGAATTGTTCAGAATATTCTTCAAACCAATAAAAAATAGTTGTAACATGGTGCATTGCCATTCATAAGATTTCCGTTGTTGTTTGGGTATATGAAGGACATGAAAGGCTGGAAGTGATGCCCAAATAGCTCAACATAGCTATTTGCAGTCAATGACGGGTTCAGTTGGACCAGAAGATCCAACTCATTCCACGCAAAACAGCTTACAGCATTATAGAACTACTACCAACATGCTCGGTGCTCTGTTGACAATTTGGGACTGCAGCTTCCTGGTCTAGGCCACACTCGAACCCTACCATCAGGTCTAAACAACTAAATTCTTCACACCTCTAGCTAATACACGGCTTTGCAGTCGTTTCTAGGGTCCTATCGATATGGTCACGAGTTCAAGGGAAGCGCTGCAGGCGATATCCCTCTGTTAGTAAAAGCACTTGAGTGGGTGTTCTGCTAACCTAGTCCATTAAAGCCAAATTTGATAGCAATTTCTTAAGGGATACGACCATCGTATGTCCCACATTGATTTTTGTGGTTTTTTCTAGTAGTTTTGCTCGTCTTTTAAGAGTAACAATTCTACCACACGTCGCTGATCTTGGTCTTTAAGTGCGGTTGGTCGGTCGCTGCTTTATCCATGGTGGGAGATTATACATTTCATAAGAGATTATAGATTATGTACTCTTGGCATACTCTTGACACTGTGAGTCTCGAAATATGGAGTTTCCTAACAATTTCCGAAATGGAATGGACCATTGAATCCAGCTTCAACTATCATTCCGCAATCAAAGTTTGCTAATTCCTATCGTGTGGCCATAATCAAGTCAAAAACCTTTTTGCGTAAATTTCTAGTGTACAAAAAAAAAATTCTGTAAACGTTTGTCTGTCTGTCTCATTTCAAAAGTTTGCATGCAATACTACTGCGATCTATATATTTGTATATTGGTACCCTAAGACTTTTGTCCTCTTAGTGTATTTCTAACGGTACTAATGTTTTTAAAAAATTAAAGAATAATTTTCTTTGTTATTAGATTCTATAAATGCAATTCACAATATTTCAATTTTTTTGCTTTCCTAAGGCCCTATTAGTCATATTCAAGATAATGATACACTAGCAATTTAAACAAACAAAAAAGCCTTACTCTTTTGCGACCCAAACCAACTGAGTTATGAAGCTTTGAATTTCATTATTGTTTATGGAGTATCAAAAATCCAGATGAAAATCCATGTATTGATAGATGAATATTTCTCGAAGTAGCTTGTAAAATTTATCTCAAATAGTGAAGGAATATCCCACAGCTTAAATTAGTTAAGCAATTTAATTTTATTTGAATAAAAAAATGCATTGCAGTTTTATCTTTAGAATAATGTTTTTATGATTTATATGCATTTTTCAGTATAAAAATATTGGGAAGTGTATCATATAATAAAAACATTTGCAAATAAATATTAATTGAGAAATGACGAAATAATTACTTTATTTTTCAGCTATGAACCATGCAACTTAATATTAAATTGCACTGATTACTTTTGTATATAAAGTAGCGCAGAAAGCGATCTTCCACAGTTTATAATCACGAAGGCGTGTCATGATCCGATCCAATTAACTTCGAGGCAAGTCCGATACTTATCAGCGGTCCTTGCGTGGAACGGACCGATGACTTTAATCCCTGGCAGCCAATAATTTAAATACCAGGACTAACGCCTTCTATAATTTGGATGCGATTTTAACCTGTACTAGCCAACCGGAAGGACTGATTGCCTCCAGGCAATGTCTAGTTCTGCCTTTTAACACCTGACGATGTAAATCTCTATTCTGATCATGTTCGTGAATTAACAGTTGGGGTATAACTAGAGGAACTTCAATCTGCCGACTGTATCGAAAGCCTAACAGAATGTGAATAATTCCCTCAATGCTTCCTTTGTTTAAACATTGTTTATTTGAGGCTATATGAAGCAGGGTTGGAGAAAATGAATGAGCATTTTGAAGTTGTAAAATCTAAAGAATGGAAAGGCAAGTATTAACTGTTTGAATAAGCAAGCCCATCAGATAAAATAGCAGTTTAGAAATTGGTGATAAAATTGCTGCAATTAATGTTTTGTGTCAGAACTGAAAAATATTTGAAATTAATACATGCTCAGGTATTCTATTAATTTTCATCTATCATGTTTATATATATAGTCAAAATATAAAGGCAAATTTATGTTAGCTTACAACCGCAAGTCGCATATTACATTTCAAATGTGTTACAAAGGGAAAAATGAACGAAGATACACACCCCAAGACTTTCTCGTATATTCTCTAATAAATGCTCTTGTGTATTGTTAAGCGCATGCTATTGGTGCACTGCAGTTATGAAATAGCGTATTAGGGTGCGATCTTTGGTGATTAATCACCGGAATGCAGTTAATACAAGAGCACAGAAAGACCGAATGTGTCATTTGGCTGCCATTTTATCGAACGATTAAAACCGAAATTTTGAAACAAAACTACAACCGCACTCAAAACACATAACAAGTTTCAGTTCTTTATCTTCGTCAGTTTTTTCGTTTACATGCATGCGAGAGTAATGATCAACAGTCGGTCAACGATTTGATAGATTTAGTTCAAAATTTGATAAAATACTATATTTTAGATATTAAACTTATATATTAAATTTTATCTCTATATCTCTAAACTTATATATTAAATTTTATCTCTATATCTCTAAACTTATATATTAATTTTTATCTCTATATCTCTTTACGTTTTAAAATTATTGAGTTTACTTGTACGTTAACAACCAGAGACACAGACTTACTCAGAATGGAATTTTCAGTGAAGCTTTGACAAAAATGTACATATTTATTCTAGGGTCCATGGTCGCTCGTCTAACTAAAAGTATATTGTCGTTATCTTGTTCACAAGCATAATATCACAGATATGATTTTTGAAATAAAGGAGGAAATATCAAAATCTTTTTTTGATAATTATAATATTTTATAAAGTGAAAGTAAAAAATTGAAACAGTGGTGGGAAAAATACTAATAATTTGTTTTAATACTCAAAAAAAGTCTTCTATTTTATTTCTCATAAGCAAAATTATTTTTTTAATGTTCTAGATAAATTTAGGACTAACTTATATTTTGCAAGTTAAAATTAAAATTGACTCGTTTCATGAAATATCGCAGTCAAAATACAAATGTAATTAAATATATTACTTTGCATGTAACTGCTAGCTGTCTTATGCTGAGTTTTGTCTTAAGATTTTTATCTTTAAATTACTCAGTGGGTTGTAAAATCAAAATGGTGTGCATTTAGCTAATAGCTTGTAGACTTTATCACTCTCAGAAAACCATTTCTTAAATTAATGTATTATCTAGAAGGGAACTTTAAATCCTCGAGCAAAAAATGCAATCAGAGAATTTATAAAGCATAAAGTTTTCAAGAAATTCACTTCAAAATAGACATCGTGCATTTTCATATTTAAATACTAAGTATTGTTAGTTGAATACAAAGAGGTAATAAAGCACAATAGAACTTAGGTAAAGAAAAATCTAAGCTTTGCAAATTTTTCAAATAATTTTATATAATTATTAATATTATTGTCTATCTTATTAAAGCCTCTAATTTATTTAATTTAATTTAAGCAATGATCGTCATCCATCTTTTCAAAATTTCGTTTCCGAAACCGAAAAATAATGCTACTACACATATTTATTACCCTGAAACCAATTTCAAACAACGTCAAGTTTCCTATAAATAACGTTTTATCTTGAACATCATTTGCTCCTCTGATGTAATTATGTTTTCATATCTTTTTTGTATGTGCATCGTATAAATTACCTTTTGCTTTTGCAGTAGGGATACATACATCGAAAACATTGGCTGAAGGAAAGGGAAACCCATTTTTTGACTCGAGAAATGGAGTTTTAACACTAAAGCTACCACGAGCCGGTCAAATGACCGCTTCCAATGGCAATTCCAATGTATCGGTGAAATGCCGGTAGGTTTAGTGTTAACATCAATCCATTATGAGATTATTTCATACTTTTATTTTCCATATCTATCAAAATTAAACTATCAGCTTCAACAATCTACAAAAGTTTTTCTTTAATATGAGAATGAAAAATCTTTTACTAAAGATTTAATCTTTTAGACCAGATCTCTCTCTCAAAAAAAAAGAGGAAGCTTATATACAATAATCAATCTTATATAAAGGCAGTGATTTTTAGAATTGAACGATAGCTCTTCTAACCTATTCAAGCTAATTTCAAATGACGATAACTGCTGCGTTAAACAATAGCTTGAATTTTTGAAATATTTCTTAACGTTGCTTCTGCACCTCATTTGTTCTCATCTAAATATTAATGATAAGGACCGTTGACATGCCTGTGTTTGACCTTCTAATTTCATTAAAAAAGTCTTAATGTTAAACCTATGGATGAGACTTTGAGATAAAAAGTATTGCAAAGTATTGTATCCTTTCTGAAAGAAAACCTCATGCAATCTACATATATAGAAGTGTTCCTTTTTTTTTACTTTCTCATTTAAGAAGTATAGTGAAAATATTGTAATCGTTAAGTTATTTGAATTCCACTTTTTGATGAATCTCCATGTTTAAAATTTCTCTGAGTTCGAAAAACACATTTTTGACATTTTGTCTGTAAACATTTTTGACATTTTGCCTGTGATAAAGCTAACTGAAAAACGGTTTACGCTAAAGGGACAAAATTTGGTATAGAGTATTTATAAGAAACTTGTAAATGTCTGTCTGCTTTTTAGTAAAATATTTTCAGAGGAAGTCCGTTTCTCCGGCTTCTCGAATATAAGTTTACTGAATAATTACAAAGCGGTGAGAGCTATATGTATAAAATTCAGTACACAGGTTTAGCATTTGGACTGTAGACACCCATCCATTTTTAAGCCAAAACCAACTAAAGATTGACAGTCTGTAAGTCTACACTTGTAAAAACATGTAAACGTTCTAACTCAAAGACTCAATGATTTAAATACATCAAATTGGATATGCGATTTTGTAACTACAATGGTAGGTATATCTGTGTCAAATTGTTTTTTCGATCAGTTGAGAGAAACACGTTTAAAACGCAAATTCGATTTTCCAATACTGCATGTCGGGATTAATCTCCAAAATAGTTTCTAAGGATCCGAGACAGATTTACTAAAAATGCTAAATTAATATTTCGCCTATAAAGACTAATATATAAAGACTACTATTTCGTAACTATTATATGCTAATGCCATGCAAGATTTCCTCTTGTATAACACTATTTTCAGAAAATTTCAGAAAAAATTTCGGGAAGATCATTCCCATTGGTTGAGATTATCTTTAGCGAATTAGTAGCTAAACATTAGTCAATATTTGCTCTTTCATCTTTCAAAGAAAACTAACTTTGAGAGAAATAAACGAATGCAGTTAAAGAATTTGTTCATGAGTTTTTTCAAAATGATAGGATTTTAAAACGAGGAACTAAATCATATCTGAAAAGTCTTTTATATTTTAACGGAAGTGGAAGTTCTCCGTACAGCCATTTCAACCATAGGTAGTAGCCGCGGTGGCCTGGTGGTAAGCTCTCGGCTTCGTAACCGGAGGGTTTCAGGTTCGAGACCCGATTCCACCGAAGAACCGTCGTGTAAGGGGGTCTGTTGCAAGCTAAATCCGTCCTGACCAAACGTCCACCCGCTGGTGTGGTGTGGAGAGGGGGGTGCCAGCTCAGGTGCCGTCCTCGTCATCTGACCGCGGTTCAAAATTACGAGGTCCGTCCCAAAATAGCTCAAGTGTTGCTTCAAACGGGACGTTAATATAACCAAAACCAACCATAGGTAAGAAGTTGCTGTAGTTTTAATCTTTTTTCTCTCACCATCATCTGTTGAATTTTATCAAGACAAGAAATTAGTTCTGAATATCAGTATGCAGGAGGTCGCTTTGCCCGATTTCCTTCAATGCAGCACAGTGATAATACAGTTAGAGTAAATGAAAGTCTGAAATATTAATTAAAATAATTCCTGCAATTATTTAATTATAAATTTGTTTTAATACTGAGTTTTTATGATCTTTAAATGTTATAAATAAATATGAAATGAAGTCAAGAGAAAAATAAATAGGACTACAATAGAGTCGAGGATTGTTGCATTCGGAAAAATAATTCGATGCATAATTATTCATCTAATAAAGGGACTCGTTAATTTCTAAAAAAAAAATAAAAAAATACACATAATTGTTTTCAGCTGAGTTTCCAGAAAAATGAGTCTACATCTTCTTAATATTATGTAGGTATTTTTAACATTCGCAATTAAATAACAAAATGATTCATTATCTTCGCTGGTGTCTGAGTTTAGTTATATTAACGTCCAGTTTTAAATCAACACTACATCTTTTTGCGACGGATCGTAACTTACAACCACGGTCAGAGCAATACCTGAACGGACACACCCTCTCCAAACTTCCACCCCAGGCCAGCGGGAGGACGCATAGCTCTGATGGATTCAAGGTGCATCAGGCCTGCTTACATAACGATTCTTCAGCGCAATCGGGTCCCAAACCTGACATCCACTGGTTCCGAAGCCGAGACCTTACCACCAGGCCACCCCGGCCCCACTGATGTTTGAGATGAGCCATTTGAGCTCAAAGGATTCATGTTTCTGTTACAAAAGTCATATTTTATGTTTTTGAATAGTATCATACAGAGCGATGTTGCTGCCTGAAATATTAAAGTAATACTAAAAGTAATATCAAAGTAATATTAATATTAAAGAAATATTAAAATAAAAGCTATTATTCCGAACATTGAGAATTTATTTAAAATAAAATCTAATGAAAGAATAGAAAATCAATAATGCACATTTATTTTATTGAAAACTAGCCGCCTGTGGCAAACAGCCGGTTCGCCAGTATTACCGCTCGCTAAAATTTTCAATTAAATATTTTAAGTAACTGGTCCCTTAATAGAGTCTCAAACAAAACCTTTTTAATCTTTAAATTTTGATAGTCATACCAAACTTATGCTGTTGTTTAGATCGTTTCGTTCAATTTACTATATATATTTTGCTAATTTGTTGTCATTTCCGGTAAAACTTCAACTTTAATTTAAAGTGAAAATGATGAAATTGCAATTAATATAAAGATATTTTTAAATAAAACCAAGTGTTTTATTTTATTTATCATCTTTATCGTTATTTATTTATTATTATTATTATTGAATATGAGTATTGCAAACAGAATCGCTCGGTATCTAAGTCTTATGTGAACTACAAAATATTTTCCATAATTTACGTAATATCTCAAAGAATAATTCAACAAAAACTTCTCAGATTCAGCATAAAATTCAGTTTTTAGTTTTCCTTTCAAAAGGATTGAAATGAAATTAATAATAATATTTTGTTCGGGCCTATAAATATATTTCAAAACTTATGGAGTCTAAATTTAATGCAGTAAGGTATCATATTCTGAGAAATATTCTGGACACACCAAATTTTAAATAAATAAATGAAGGTTTCTATTTTCCACGATCAACTAAGACTTATTTATGAAGTTTTGAATGTTAAAAATTTAGAAAAACTCAACATTTTTATAATCTTAGGCCAATTAATCTTGAGAAACCTGCGCGCTGATTGGCGTAATTTCTTTGAAACGATCGATGGAAAATCTAAAATTATCCTTTTTTTTATTGAATAGTGATATTCAAATTTTCATAAATCAGTCAGTTTAAGTGATTGGAAATTAACACTTAAAAGTCAGTGATTTAGTTGATTGGAAATTAACTCTATGACCACCATTAAATCTGTGCTTTCTCTTGTGGTGTATGCATTCTCCTTAATATCCGCTCGAATAAAATATCACATACAAAAGTACAACATAGAACAAACACATCAAAAGTAAACATAACATTTCAATAGTTGCCAAAAAGAAAAGAGAAAATGCAAAGAAAAGTACAGATATTTAGACTGGAAAGTGAAATTATCTGAAATTAACCACACGCGCAGACAATATTTACAAAAGTAAAAATACTCAAACCTGAAAAGGGAAATATATGAGTTATTCCATCAATAAATGCCATAAGTTTGTTTATATCTTCATTATTTTATGAGTCATTAAATATCAAAATGGGTCCGGGACTAAATAAACACCCTGTATAGAGAGTGTAAAAGATCATAAAAATTTTTTTCTTGATTTTATTTTTTAGAAAAAATAATATTTCATATTTGTTTCATTTCCTACAGACACGTGCCGAAAAATATATTTTTGCAGATTTCATTTCCAAAAAGATTTAATTTATTTTCAATTGGAGCTTTAATTAATGTAATGGCAACACTGAAAAAAGCTAATTTTTTCCCATGAATGCGAAACGTGCTTAATTTTAATTTAAATTTTTTACGAAAAAAATTATTGAAAAACATAGTTTAAATATTTATTTAAAAATTCATTAAAAATAGAAATTTAATTTTAAGATTAAAACATTAGTATCATTTAAAAGATAAATTTTTGATCTTTAACTTCATGTAAAAATCTTTTTTGTGCGATAATATTTTCGGAAGTTATAGCAGAAACACGTCAAAATTTCGCTTAATTTTTAAATAAATAAAATTCTAGTTAAAAATTCGAAAAAATAACCCCCAGGTGCACATTCCCGGCCTCCAAGGTATACACGTGCCAATTTTGGTAACTGTAGGTTAAATGGTCTGGCCTGTAGAGCGCCAACACACACACACACACACACACACACACACACACACACACACACACACACACACACACACACACACACATTGAGCTTTATTATAAGTATAGATAGATAGATAAAATATTTTATGATTTATGAAAACTTTCGCTTTCTGTTTGTCGTTAAATGCATGTTTATTATTTATCCGAAAAAATTATGTTTTGAATAAGGCTTACATTAAAATTTTATTTGATTTTTTTAAAGGAAAGCGGCATTAAAGTGATGCAGGAAATAAAATTACTTTTTTGTTGCGGTGAATAATTTTTTCTTTATTTCTGTAGGTTTTTATTTATGCTTCCATGATTTTATTTAAAATTTTTCTTTCATTCGAACACCAATAATACATATTAATGAGAGAAAACTTCCAGATATCTTTTTGAATTGATGATTCATTCTAATAGTAAAAAGATAGCATTTTGATAGCCTAAAGATTCATTCTTATAGTAAACTTTTTGTAGCATAAGTATAATTTTAAATATTGAATGTTTCTTTTCTTTACACAAAATCATGATTTTGTTTCGATGTCAATGCCGCAGTATTTATTTGAAGAATTATCAAAAACTAACAAACAAAAGCTATTTAAGAGATTATTTCATGTAACTAAATGCTTATTAAGCTTTGAATTTTGTGTATATCATCTCAACATATGGACGACCTCCAGACATTCATTATAAATTTCGATTCTGTTTTTCTATAAGTTATCTCGCATTACGTTTCGTCTCGAGTAGCATATGTCAACGTGATACTGTCTATAGGCAGCTTGTAATGAAATATTACAACATCTTTCACAGTGAGTTAAGATACTACAAGATAATTTGTAATAGATACATGCAAACACTTTTCTCCAATAGAATCAACTCATTATGCGCGTTTGCTAATTATATTAAATTAAGGTGTAAGTGCACACTTAAAACTTCGAAAATCGTTCAAAATATCGAATATTTTTTTTATTGCTTCAAAATGTTCTCTGATTGTTTAGCTTTCAAATGATACCAAGATGTTGTCAATATTCGGAATATTTCTTGAGTTATAATTATTTTTCATGAGGTACTTTCACTAAAAACTCTAGTTTCGATAATTTTTAAACTCATTTTATAAAGAATGATATTTTTAAAATTTCAGAAAAAATCTCGCTTTTTGTATTCATCTTTGATGAAAAAATTGTTTAAAGAAACTATATATTTTTATAACTTGATTGAGGCAGACAACATAAATCCTAATATTAGGCATAATTTCCAACTAGAATTGTGTGTGTCTTAAATTAGAATTTGAGATATCATGTTTCAAAAAATATGCTAATTAGCTCATTAAATATTATTTAATTAATTAATAATTAGTGTAATATGGTTTTTTCTCACTGAAATGAGTTAAAACATATATTAATGACCTACTGCGAAAAATTGGATTTTAAAGTTAAAATTAAAAAAAAAATCTTCTAGTGTGTACGTACACCTTAAATAATTATTATTAAATTATTAAATTTAATGTATAATTATTAAATTATATTATTAATTTAAAGAAATTTCAAGAATGAATTCATTCAATTTTCTTGAAAGTTTTCAAACTCACAGCAACAAAGTATCCACAAAATTTCATTATAACCCTACTGAAACCTTCGAAAGGGAAATAGTTTCTTTATCAACTTTTACCTGAAGCACATCTCTGATCTTAAACATCCTTATTTTTCAATATCTCATCATGCCATCCAATAAAGCATTCTCAATTCAAGATAGCCCTCTAATTGCTCTCGAAAGCAACTAACGCCATGCGGAGAAAAATATAACGATTTTCCATCCGATGCTCATTGTCAAACATCGGTGGAGGACAGCAAAATGTTAAAGTCGACGCCATTCATTTCGCTTTCACGCAATGCTAATGTAATGATGGGATCTATAAAATGACTGCATCGAATTCGAATGCATTTACAGTGCTTAGTAGATCCCTTTCCCATTTTGATTGAATTAATTGCAACATAAAATGCTTTATTAGCGTGACCATTTAACTTGGGTATTTCTGAAAATTATGAAATTTCATTTTGATACTGCATAGCCTGATTCAGCCTTCAACTTACAAACTGCCAATGACGATAAAAAGTGTGCTAACTACAAGCCAGAACCACATACGAATGTTTTCTGAAAATCGTACTTGGGTTAGTTAAGTGATCTACGAAATGTTTTGGCAGACATGATTAAGTCCCTAACAAATTACATTTCATATAGCCATCAAGCGCAGAATAAGACTAAATTTTAACCTTAAAACAGTATAATATTGATAAGACAGATACAATCACCTATTAAAGACTATATCCTTACCAATGTGCATGTCATACAACGCAATTTCATTTGTTAGACTTATCTTACTGAATGCATCCATTTCAGCAATTGAAGAATGAAATACTTTAATAATGTTCACCTCAACCATGCAAACTTATTGGGGGATACTCAGATTTTAAATGTATTTCATTTTCAGTCCGAAATTGCTTTTGATGATTTCATTTTATTTAATCTTATTTTGAATGTCTTTCATGTAATTTCCTTACCTGCTTTCCATCTTTCTTGATTTTTAAATAATGTAAACGCTTTGGCTGAAGAAAATGTCTTTTTTCCCCTTTGTTGTCATATCTGGCCTTTGCATCATTAAAATAACCAAACAAGTTCGATGATTCCAAATATACAGGCAAAGAATAATTACTTGATTTGGGATGAATAATGCAAAATGTTTTTTTTTCAAGTTGAATTCACATGTCCAAAAATCTGATTTTTCAAAAGATTTGACTTTTTAAAAATAAATATCTGAAAAAAATATGAAGTCAGATTTTATAATTGTTTTAGATAGTATGCAATTGTAATGGAAGATCTGCTGATCCCTTTTTATAAACTCAACTGATAAAATGAAAAAGATAAATGGAAAAATATGAAAGTCGACATTATGACGTTTATCGATTGATCTTAAATAGAAATTTGTGAAAGATTTTTTAAAAAAATCTTGAAACTTTAATCTAACAACAGATTATAAAACCGTAAAATGCATTTCAGGCTATTTCTCAATCATTACCATAACTGCTTAAAAAAAATCAATATTTTTTTTTCGTGAAACTTCTTACAGAATTGTTTTAAAAAGAAAAAGAAAATGAGAGAGATACCTTTTTTTAAACAACATGAGACGGAAAAAAATCGATTATAATCTGTTTGGAAAAGATTTAAATAAAAAGAAGGGTAGAATTTGAATAATTTTTTTTCATTCGTCTCTCAAAATGATAATTGAGGTGAAGTCAGTTCTTTCAATAGATTTTAAAGCCCCGGGGTTGCGCAGTAATGGTGTCAGCATTTAACGCATTTAATTCTCGTTAAACAAGGAAGTGAAATGAAAGAAACCTTTTTGAAACAGGGAGAATTCATTAAAGCTGATGAAAGTTGTACTTGATGGAAATAGATTTTTTTAAAATTTCATATCTTGTCTTTATTTTTCATTTTTTATGCATTGAACTTTATTTCTGCAGCACTTCCGTGAATTAAGATACCGTTTTAGAGTGAAATGCGGGGCCCTTTGACACACAACCATACCTCACAATGGTGTCTGAGGAAGTTTAATTTAAAAGTATATTGAAAGTGACACCTCAATTTCCTTTACCTTCACATTATACAAACATTAATACAGAAATCCCATTCATCATTATATATTAGAAGTACAAAAAAAATAAGAATTATATTTATGAAAATATTATATAACTAAATAATCAAAACTCATAACAAAATATTAAATTTCAATGATATAGAGCAAAAAGTTATTTTGACCCTTTTTCTGTAAAAACTCAATTGATATACACAATTGGATATTCGTGTTCACCTTGGCAAGGACAACTGATGGCGCAATAATTTTTACACAGCTTCAGTAGAATTAATTAAACAGAAAGTAGATTTAGATCAGAAAACAAGAGAAGATTTTGGAATGAAGTTACTATGGACTAAATTAAGATAAAACCTTGGAAATTAATTAATTATTAATTAATTTGATTTTGAATATCTTTGTGCGGATTAATATCTATTTATCATTTATTATTAGTACTTCTGAATATTATTACTTGAATGAATTATTATGAATAATATAAATATAATATATTAAATATATTTATATATATGAAAGTTTTATTACATTAATGTATATGTTCCCCTAATTACAATAAATGTGCTGTCTAAAAGAACTATAATCAAGATTTTACTGAAAACATCAACTTTTACAATAAAAAAAGCATCATAATTAATTTTTTTTTATCTTCGATTAATTCGACATCACTAGAAAATTATAGGGATAATAAACTTAACGATTGTTAATAGTATAGCTTTGAGTATTTAGAGTATATTTTGTTATGAAGTGTTTTTCTCTACAAAACTTGAGAAAAAAATGCCCTTTTTTAACGCAAAAAATTATAATGCAGGATTATAAAAAAGAATCATCAATCAGTTGTATAGTCCTTCTAGGAAAATTCTACCAAAAATGATGAGTTAAGGGAAAAAAAGCATCAATTAATGCGCTTATCAACATATATATATAATATACCCTCTCATTTAGAATAATTACAAAAGGCTAATGCTCTGGAGACCTAAGAAATTATTTGGCTTTCAAGGTAGCTACATTCAATGAATTCAAGTAATTAACATAGTATTTACAACCATATCGGTAATTATGAATCAGAAAATTGGTGTTTCCAGTGTGGACTTCATAAATGTTCCTTTTGAATGTTTTTTGGAGAGCATTTGAATTGTTAACGAGTGATAGTAATGCAGATATCCTATGGGTGATAGCTTAATCATATATCATATGGAATCATCGTCAGGCATTCTGAAATGAACTAACTAACAATGATTCCATATTTTATTTTAGATTTAAAACCAACCCTTTTGGACACACTTTAAAAAAATGATTTAAAGTGTTTTTTTAGCAATTAGATTATTTTTTTTATGTTTGTTGTATCAAATTCACATTTTTTTTATAGTTGTTACTGAAGAAAATACATTTTTTTTAAATTCATCATCTAGTTGATATTTTAAAACTTTTTTTGTGATTGTTGTTGGAAAATAATTTAAAGAATTTGTATTTTATCAAGATAAATGTAAAGAACAGAAATAGACGAATGAATTAAAATGGCATTGTGAGTTAAATTTTCTATAATGTAAAAGTCAACTCAATCAATCAGAGTAATTATTTTAACAAACTAACTTTATTATCAGAGTAAAGAGCTTCAGCATGTCCAGTAGAAGAAATAATTGAAGATTTATTTTATTCCTTTCAGAACGGAAATTTGAAATACAGTTTTTCTCATGATTTAAAAACGAAAAGCCTAACTTCAAAATGAGATTGAAAAGGAAATTCGCCAAACAAAAGCAAAATAATTGAACTTCCAACTTTGAAATGAAAGCGTTCATAAATTTTATCTTTTTTCTTTATATACTTTATCCTTCGACACACTGTCCCAGAAGTTTATAGAACTTTGTATTTTGCCTATATTCTTGGTTATTCATGACGTATTCCAATACTATTTATTGTGTACTGATGAAAAAAATGTAATATCAATGTACCTGACGCGAATACAACATAGTGGTATGATTTACGAAAAATAGGCCAGAAACTTTTTATTAGGCAAAGTAATGGTGGATTTATGATGGCATGGGCGGCTTTCAGTTTCGAAGGTTAAGTTTTTTTTGTTTTTCTTAGTTGGCCGAAAGAATTTTCGTAAGTACATAGAAATACTGGAAAACCCTTGCATACCATTTGCAAAAGACATAGAGTGGCAAAATTGGGAATTTGTGGTTGATGAGGCTCCCATTTATTACGCCATTGCTGCGAAAAATTATTTGAATCCGAAAAGTTACTGTTTTTGAGTAACCACCCAGCTGAAAATATGTGGGGCATTATATCTTGGAAGGTATTAGAGAATAGAAGACAATTAGTGCAATAATGGAAGGCAATTATTTATTCAGTGAATGCCTTGAAGGCAGCAACTGAAAGTGCATGGCACAATTTGGAAACAGAGATATTACAAAACTTAATTATGTCGATAGGAAAACATGTATACGATGTCATCCTGAAAAATAGAACGATTTTAAATTATTAATAACATTTTTTGGACACGTTTTTCGAAAAATTATATATTATGTCAACTCTCGGGACACTTAATATTTCAATTTTGTTTCATAATTGATACAAAAATCGTTACTTTTTCTTTATGATGCGTTGAATGCAAATCACCCGTGATTCAAAGAAAAAGATACTTACTTGTGATTGCTGTTTGTATACTTTTTGATTTTGCTTAAACATCTATTTTATCGAAGTATAATGTAATGGTGTAAGCACTAAATAACTATAGCTCAGTCCTGGAGCGCAGTGATCATTGGATTACATGAACCCAGAGTCATGTAAACTCATGACCCAGTGGTTCAGCGTTCCAGGCTGTCTGTATGTGTACATCCCTCTACCTAAGCAGCTGCCAGGATATCCATTTGTTGAATACTGCCAAGTTCGTAGTATATCTTAACAGGTACCTATTAACCAAGCTGTGTGCTAATTACGATATAAGGTATCTGCAGCTTTTTATTTTTGCTAAATTGTTGAGTAATTAAAAAAATGTAGAAGTGTGCTTTTTTTAACAAAAAATAAAATTTTTATAGTTACAATGTTTTATTGTTTTTTTTTAAATATTCCCTAGGAACCCTCGATGGAGTCAGAAATGTGAGGTGGTATAATTTGTGCTCAGCTGTACGTAGATAATTTGAAATGTTGTATTATCAATCACATTAATTTCATCATATTAAATGGCGAAGAATCAAACCATCAAAAACCATTTAAGAATATTTTTACTTATTCTTTACATATTTTTGTGATTATGACGAATTAAAACTGAATTTCTTTCACCATGTTAATATTCTAAAGAATTTGTTTTAGTGGAGTGGTAAATCTTTAAATTGATTGGATTGTTTTCATCAATCCAAACTAAATTCAGAATGGACTTGCATTTTAACTGAAAGAAACTATTGATCGTATTTTTAATCTTCTAAAATTTTTACAGTATTTATAAATAAATAATTTAGCGAAAATGAAACCACAAAGTCAAATGGTGTTAGAACTAAAATTAGTTTCTTTCTCTAGCTTAAAAACGATTCTCTTCAAATATTACATAAGCAAGGATGACTTTTCCCTCTCAGAAGTATGTTTATTGAATATTTGCATAATAAATCGTATTCTATGAAGCATTTCGGTTCTTAATAGCTGGAATTTAAATTACTTTTAAAACTCTATCTCATTAACAACAACTATAAAAAGATATTTGAAGATACAGTGAGAGGAACAAATTAAGATTTATGTTTCCAAAAAAGAAAAAGAAAAAAAATTGGCGATATCATTCTTTTCCTTTATTAGGAGAATAAACGAGTTCATTCGAATATATTCTTGCCTTGGAAGCTTTCCTTATTAAATGAAAGTATTTCTATGGAAAAAAAGATTTTTACTGGAAGCAACACAATCTCATTTTAAAGGTAACCTTTTTTATCTTAAAATACCAACGCAGTTGAGGTATACGTTTATTTTAATAAAAAGGGATGACGTAAAAATGGATAAAAGATTTTAATGTGAGTGACTGCAGTTGATTTTTTTATAATTCTGGGAAAAGACGTTTATATTTAAACATAAACATTTTTGATGCGGTATGAATATTATTTTTTTGTGCAACTAGAATTATAATACATTAGAATATAAAATATAATGAATTTAAAACTGAGAATTGAAAAATGACTTCTTTTTGGTTTTAATACTATTCATTTATGGGTTTATAACCATTTTGTTTCATTTCGTTGTTTAAGTGCATAACATAGGTACAGAAGATGCCAAGTCATTTAAAGCAAATAGAAATAAATAAATATAATTAATGCTTACATTTAAACTCTCGTTGCAAAAGAAATTGAATCTTCTTTTCGGAGTTAAAGTATGGAATCTTTTCCATACGGTGACACCCCAAAGGATGAACTTTCATTTCAAATTTACCCACAGACCTAAATACAAAATTTTTTAACTTCACTTTTATAAGTATTCACCCTTTGAAACTTTTTCTTACAATTATTACTGATTTCCATTACTAATTGATTTGTTAACTTTGTTTGTTTGTTCTATTAACTGATTTTTGATATATTGTTTAAAGAGAAATATCACTAGTTATTTAGTAAAATTTATATTATAAATTATTCAAAATTTAGTGGAGTGTTTATTCTTACTTTTAATAATCATTACGTTTCTGGTTGGTTAATAAGCTTATAATATTTTTTTTTCTGTTTAAGAATGTTTCTTTAAATTAATTATTTTTTTTATATTTCTGACTATCAGGTACTTTAATGTTATAATACATTTCTCTTATTTTCATCTTTATTTCCTTATTTTATTTATTTGGAAACTTATATTTTATTAAAGTTGAAAATGTTGTTATGAATTCAAGTGCATCTTGCAAATTATGCTGCAAATAAAAAATATTTTTAGTCATCCGGTATTTTATCTGATCCATTCAAATTAGATTCTGATGCTCAAATGTAAATTTTACAACATCTAATTAGATGGGAAATCAGCAATGACAGAACATGAATTTCTATAACATCAATCAAAAAGTTGGCATCCGCCATTTTCGAAGCAAATTTAAAAGCATAATAATTCACTTTTAAAGAATTTATGTTGATTTTTTTGTTTTCATTATTTCCTATTGCATTATGTAGTTTTCTTTTCTCTCACAGGTTTCATTTTTTTCTTTCATCGATGGACTTATTTATTTATTTATTAACTCGCAATTTATATGTAAGACGGCATTTTGATAAAATCTCAAAAAATTGTTAATTTATTATATCAGCATTTAATTGTCATTTTTGAAAAACAATAAAGAAAGATTTTAAATAATTATCACCAATTACAAAAATGATTTTCCTCGTCTCATGATAATGGAACAAAGATTTATGCATTCGTCGCAACATCATAAATATCATAATCGAATTGAAAATATGTGCACACTTTCAAAGTCCGTATGATTCTTAAAATCTGAATAAGCCATTTTGATTTTATCATAAAATATTTTTCAGATTAAAAGGAAAGTTATTTACCTTTTAATTATTTGCTATAAGAAGAACTTTAGTCACCGCATCTTAGTTTTCAACCTACGGGCAGTTTCAATCTATGGCTATATTTGTGTAAGACACGTAAATCGATGCCAATACAAAAAGTTTCAGTTTTAAAAAAATTATTTATTCTATATAACTCGATTTTCAATGCTTTCATGTGACATGAAACTATTGAAAGTCAATGCACTGGCACAGTCAAAACAGAATGAGATAGGTTTGAGCTAAAAGACACTTACCGAGTTGCTTTTATTGCTCCGATTCCTTTTGAAATTTCTGTACCAAAGCAGATTACTCGAAGTTTCACCGTGTTTTCTAGCAACTGGTAGATTATAAAAAGTAATCTGAAGAGTGACAGATATCTTTTAATTGTAAAAGCTTGAATTTCTGGACGAAACCAAAGAGCATGTGATAACCATGTTTAGAGTGCGCTTACTGTAAGGCGCTTACTGTAAATGCGTTTACTGTAAATGCTATGAAATAGAACTATTAATTTATTAACAATTCTGACAAGTTGAATTCAATACAATAAAGGGTGTCCCAAAATGAACACAAGATTTGAATTTGCTACCATCTCCTCGAAATTCTTAATATTTCTCCAAGTGCTCGTTTCACAACAACTCAAATCCAAACAATTTCAAACTTTCAAACATTTGGTAAAAAAATGACTATTTTTAACATCTTCAGCGTTTTAAGATTATCTAGTTTCCCTTACTCTTTCTGTTTTGGACACATACTCTCTGTCAAACCATTCTACTTTATTTCTTCTCTTATTCTCTTAAAATTTCCATTTTAAGAGAATATTTGATTTGGGGACAATTATATCGACACTCTCTTTCTGTCGTCAACATTGCATATTGATTTCGCCTTTTCATTACCATATATTCCAATATGGGCCTTAACCCAATTCAACTCTATCCATTTTTAAAATTTTTTACACCATTTTATCTTTTTTTTTATCGTCCATATTTTCCTATTACGATTGTAAAGATAGTATACATATATGGCATCTGCCTAAAAAATTGCCACACTTTACCCTTTTTTTCTTTAGATCTCGAAACATTTTAAATTTAATTTGAAATGAATTCGTATTTTTGTCATACCTCGTTAAATATCTAATTATTTGATTCCTTCTGTCTTAGTATTTCAGTGTTTAACAATTTTTTTTGCTTTGAAATACATATTCTTTTTCTTTAAAATCGCTATTCTTTTTCAGCTATACACAAATTGGTTGGTAGGAAGCCCTGTGACGAGGAGGGAAGTTCTTTATTTTAGAATCTTTTTCCTCCCAAATCCTCATAATTACTGATATTTTCCGAGATGCACCGTAAAGGAGAAAAAAACTGTGAAAGAAAAGGACTAACGAAGTCCTGGAAGCTCTCTGTTATCACCAGCGTAATTAAATTCGATGGAATGTGAGCAGGAATTAAAACTACCGCCAGTAATTATTTGTCTTTAAATTCTCGGAGCATCCTGTTAACTTCTTTTCTTCGCGTAATGCATGCATTGAAATTGGGAGAGTATGTCTCAGTTGGATGCCAGACAGTAACAAAACTTTTGAATCTTCTTTTCTCTTTTAAATTTTATTAAAGAAGCGTGTCCGAATCATTGTACTAATTTGATCGCTTTTGTGGTTTCCAATTATAAAAGATTAGATCTATAGCTTTAAAAATGAATTTATTTGATTTCTGGAAGAAATATTGCTCTGACTTTTTACCTGTATACTTCTTTTAATTAAAGACTTTTAAACTCCGAATTAAAACTTTACTTCCATTAAAAAGTCTTTGAATATTCTACGTACTTTTAAAATATTTCCTTTAACAAATATAATTCGTATACATGAAACTGCTATAATTCCTTTGGCAGTAGTCTGAAACCAATTTTACATTTCATGTGCTACTTTATGTTGTTTGCAAAAAAGTTAACAGAAACTGTGAATGGAGTACTTATTTTTCTAAATAATTAAATTTGGGATTGCAGTAGGTTCCTCTAATAAATGGCGTTTCAAAATTAACTCAAGATTTGAATTGACCACCATTCATCCATAAAGTGCTGGTAACCCTTTTAAAAAAATCATTTGGCAGCTGATAGTTTAGGATTAGTAAAAATGAAACATACATGTTAGAAAAACGTGTTAACACAAAATTTGAAATAAATAAATAAATAAAAAAAACAGTTTTTCTTTTCAATTTATATTGAATTTTCTGTTATATTTATATTGAATCTTAAATTAAACAGGATAGAGTTATGTATGGAATAACACATAGGGCAAATAACCTCCTTGACTTTGCTTGCACATATGCCCTCTTTTGCCGAAATTTTCCATGAGCATTTTACATTTATGTGGCTGAATTTCGTTGATGCAACGTTTAATTTCCTCCTTCAATGCACGCGTGCTCGTGTGATTGTAGGCACAGACCTTTGACTTCAAATAACTCCATAAAAAATCCAATGGTGTTATATAACGCGATCTAAGAAACAAATTCACAAATTTTCAAAATGTGGTAGACTTTCATTATTTCCGAAATATTGTTCAACAATGAAAACAAGCTGTTCTATCGTCTAACGTTCCATTTTTAGAAACCCTAAACTATCAGCTACCAAATATTTTTTAATAGTGTCGTAACAATTTATTGCACAAATGATGGCAAATTCTAATCTTTTTTTGATTTTGGGACACCATTTATAAAGCACTAGTATCAAAGAATAAATTATATTGAAAAGCTAATCTGTACTTATAAAAATTATTTTGAATCATGTTTTAAATTGCTTGTGTCTAATATTCTTGGCAGAAAACCTATCAATTCTTATTTTTACCGACAGAGAAAGAAAGACGATATTTTTGATACATATATCGGAACTATTGAAGATTGACTAATAGCAAAGACAACCTTATGATGCACAATATTAGCAAAAGTTTGAAAAAAATCGTAAGGAAATAAAGCATAATTACTGAGAAATGTTCAGCCGAATACAAGCGATCAACTTCTCACATTAAAAGAAAGAAAACGAGAAAAAGTACTGTTTAAGAAAGAGCTTGCTATTTTCATGTTCAAAACAAATAATGCAAAATTAGATAAAAATTAATATACATAAAATCATGCATACTTATTATAAGAATTATTATATTGCTGTTTTTTGAAATGCTAATTTCTGATATCCTTTCCATTAGTTTACTTTTTCAAAAAAAAATCATTTTCTATCTATTTCATATGAATACAGAACTTTCAAATTATTTAACTTCTTCCCAATCTTCTACTTTAGAAATATGACTTGGCATTTTCCGCTTATTTGGCTATCTTATATTTATTGTGGCTGCTATCTTATATTTAACTACAGTACAAACTCTCTCAAATCACTGATTGGCTATAAAT
>JAPMOR010108144.1:1609-18475 GCA_026543865.1 Argiope aurantia | reverse complement strand
CGTAAATTAATACTCTATTACTTGTTTAAATAAAAGTAGAGAAGATTTAAAAATTTACAAATGACTTTTGTTTATTTTTACCGGATGAAATATAACATGTGAAAGGAATATTAATATCCTCATTGAGCATTTAAAAAAATAATAATAACTTCTAATTTAAATATCGTTTTTTTTCTACCAAACTACAATTATATTCAAAATCCAACGAGATTTAGATACTTCATTGGTCCATAGCTTCCACATTTAACGACAATGTTAATTATTAAAATACAAGCTTTCATACCGTAACTTCAAAGTAGACGTACCCGGCTTTAAGCTAAAAACTGTTTCGCACGGTTAAATGTAAAAAAGATTCTGATTAAATGTATATTAAACAGAATAATTTTAAAGTAATAATTCAACTGAAATTTATTTTGATTATTTCTTCAAAGCTATCATCATGAATATTATCTAACAGAAGAAAGTTTTTACACATATACTTCTGCCAATATTGACGAAAACGTTGCATACTTAAGATTTTATCGTACTTTGATATTTTGGCCTAAAACTCAACTTCAATTGCTTTTAAAGATGGATTGGCATTTATATGCATGGCTGTTTTACATTTATGTAAAATATCCATGCCTATTACTGTTATTGGACAAACAATAAGGCAATATGTATCATTTTTTTTGTGCGATTACCTGCATGTTGTTATTTACTCAAGAAATTTTAGTGTTAATCCTATTTAACTTTATGATATCTATGTAATTGGGCAAGAACTACAAATTTTTTAACGCTTTGAATTTCTGATGGTATTTAGGATAATTGTTTATTTTATATTTTTTATTTGCATTAGTAGAAATTTATTAAAAGTTATTTTTATGAAATAACGAAGATTTTCTTTTAATATTGTGATTTTGCTTAGTTGTGAAAAAAAACTCGATAGATGTTGATTAGTTAAAAAACAACAACAGAGAAAAACATTTTAAAAAATATATAATTAAAAAAATGGCACTAATAGTGATGTGTTTCTTAGTTTTCCGCATAGTCCCAAACATTGTAATTTTAATTTGCAATAGAAGTAGCCTTATTACTTATAGATACTTTACATTTCAAACTTATGAGCTTATCAAGTGCAAAGTTAAAAAAAGTAAATAAAAAATTGATAATGTGTCTATTATTTTTTTTATCTCCTGGAAAATTTTCAATACTAGGAAGGAGCGTAATTAAATAAGCTTTTATTTCATTAATGCATACGATAAATTTGATTAAATTGAATAAATTAATTTAAAATATTATGGAATTTTGGAAATCTATGAGATAAAATATTATAAGTAAAAATTATTCGTATTACTTATATTACTCAGACGTGAAGAGATCAATTATATATATCTATATATATTTAAATGTAGTAATATAAAGCTGATTATAAAAGACTGAGATACATCTAAAAAGGGTAAATGGCCCGCAGTTTATTATATTTTTTTTGAGATTTCGCCAAATATTTATGAATTTTTACCATACTATAAGTCACATTTTTTCGGAAGTAAAAGAACTACTACAAAGAAGTCCTTATATAATAAGTTCAACAGAACGATATTTTATGCAATTTGCTGCTTACTTTTGAATTTATGAGTTTATAATGGAAATTATAGATATTATTTTAAATAGAAATGTGAAAAAAATAATTATATAAATGTTCAATAATGCCATGAGTTTTAAATGGAAAAAGCGGCAATAAGCGCCATCTGTATATTTATTTCATGAAATTTGCTGAAAACAGAAAAAAAAATGCGAATGCATATATCAGCGAAATATATGTAAATAAACATTACCGACATACATGGGAATAAAATTCTCAAAATATTAAATAACCAAACCTAAACGAAAATAAAAATATTTTCCTCTCATGGTAGAGGCATAAATGATGTAATAAGAGAGCCAATCTATTTAAAAATGAAAAAATAGATCAGTTGTTGCGTTGTAACTTACAACAAAAATCTTTAGCTTCTAGCTTCAAATCTTATTCTGAAAACAATTTTAAGAAACATGTTTCGAAATTCTAGCTTATAGATAAAGAGTTCCAAGAAAATCATTACACGCAGTTTACCATAGATAAATATTCCTACCGCCCATGAAAAGCAAACATTCGCACTATTTCTCCGCTCCACAAAATCTCTCGCCTGCATTCAATCATGCATGCAAGCATCAGACAGCTTTCAAAGATGAGGTTTTCTCTTTGCTTACGGCATTCGGGTTTGAGCCAGTAGAAAAGCTTAACTTCAGAAATCTCCTGAAAGCTGCATATTTTGGTTACCAATGCTTTCATATGCTACGAGACACTTAAAGGTCGGTGTATTGACAGAGTCAACATTCCAAAGAGTGATATGTATATATGAAAGAAACATTTAGGGACTTTGATTTCACATTTTTTTTCTTCGAATAATCTTCGCGAATGCAAAATGAAGTCCCGAGTCTTCTGGCAGCAACATGATTGAAAAAAGGATTCTAAAACGTAAATGTTTATTTCTCGAGCTGCAAGTAGAGATGTAGATGCAGAAAACTGTGATCGTTTAAACTTTTGATTTCAAAAGGTGAGATGAATAAGAAAACTAGTCAATTTTTTCGATGAAATGTAACTATTTTCTATTGTACCGTTGTCTGAAATTATTTAAAATAAAATGCGAAAGACTTTGTGCACAAATAATCAACATTAACAGTTTTCATTAGAGTTTAATAATTAAGAAAGATACTTCAAGTTGTACTTATAGTAATTGATGAATATAAAGTTTGTACTCACTCAATATTTATTGCCATAACTGTTCAAATAAAGATCCATGGCTTTACCCCAGACATATATCTTAATCTGCCCATGTGCAAATCCTTCATTATGTAAATACTTTAGGACACACTTATTTGACACTAATTAATTTGATGACACTAAGAAAAGTTTGTTTAATCCTGAGATGATGAATATTTTCTCATCTTAATGAAGATAAAATGAAGTTTTAATTCTAAGTGCAGAATGTATTTTGGATTCAATAGGATGCAAACTTTATAATCCTTGCATAAAAAGTTTCATTTTCTAAGTATTTGCAAATTTTACTCTCCGAGGGTCTTTGCAAAGCTGCCGATAATCTCAAAGCAGCTTTGGTAGCAGAATCCGCTTATAAATTTTTAATTAGTCTTCAGGGCAGAAGTACATTCGATTCACAAATTCTCATGTTTGCTCTTAAAAGCCCCAGTTAGATTTTGATCTTAAGGATTTAAACTTTAAAAATGAATTTTAAGATTTCCTTGTGCGATATTCTTTTGCCTTTTTTAGAAACCTATTTCTTACAGTTAAAGGTAATTCAAATTTGGAAAATTATCCAGGTCAAAGAAAGAAAGAGTATTAGTAATAACAATATAGTACCATTATAATACATTTTGGGTGAAAAAATTTGTAATTTAGCTTTCATCAACCAGAAGTTTAGGTGTTCAAAAAATACATTCATGTATTTATCTGAATAAAACGATCCTGATTTTTATTCTTTTCTATTCTACTTATTCAAAACAGACATTTTAAACTCAAATCATGTTGAACTTCTTCAATTTAATTGCTGCTTTTACTTACACCGAATTTGATTCAAGATCTGTTGAATAGATTTTATAGTTTTAAAAAGATATGATTATTCCTCATCATAGACTTACAGAGTCCAGAACTAAGCATTCCAAAATTGATATTGAAGAGATTATTTGAACAAATAGCTAGCATTCACACATTACTTGTGGAGTACATGGCCTGATAAAACAGTCCATGGCTGATAAATAATTGGGCAATCAGTGCTTAGAATTTCAGAATTGGCCTTGTTATAGATAAAATCAAATCCTTCTTTTCTGAGAAATGCAATTTAGATAGACGAAAAGGGTTTTTATCGACTTAGAAAAATTAATGTTAAAAATTATTAGTCTGACAGTGAAAAAAAATTCTTCATTCAGTTTCATCAGCAGTGGTAAACTTCTATCAATATGTGATGTTGCATATTTAGAAAAAATTTTGTTGGCCCCATTTTGCATAAGAATATACTGAATGGTGGCATATTCATTGGAATTATATATATTAAAAATATTTCTCTCTCTCTCTCTCTCTCTCTCTCTCTCTCTCTATATATATATATATATATATATATATATATATATATAATGATATTTTAAACTCTTAATTTAATCCAAATTAATTTCCAAAACTTTAACTTGATTTAGCCCATAGTAAAATATTCTCTTATTTTCTGATCTCATTCCACGTATGAAGCTGTGTAAAAATTACTGCGCAATCAATCTACGTCTCAAGAGAAAGTGATACCTTCAGTGCCCTTGAAAAGGTGTCAAAGGTCACCACGTGTATTGGCGCGTGGCCAGAAATCTAATGTTATGTGAGACTAGTGATCATTTCTTTCCAACCCTTTTTGTCTCTTTCTTACTTCTGTTTTTGTGCCACGCTGCGTCTACTTGTAAATAAATTGCTTTCCCGAGATGGATATTAAAGAGAGAATAAAACGAAATTAAAAATACAAAGTTTCTTCACTGTTTGTTAAACTTGCTGCTTCAAAACAAAATAATACTACATATTATTTCGCCGACAGTATTCGTTAAATCTGTTACATATATGTATAAGAAATTAATGAAAAATACAAACATTATGAAATTACAAATAAAAAATTATTTCTGAATCAAACTAAAAAAATTAAAAAAAGATGCAAATGTATTTAGAGAGCGCTAATGCTGCTACTACTAAAACACAGATTCCCACTGGTGTGGTGTGGTGTGGAGAGGGGGGTGCCAGCTCAGGTGTCGTCCTCGTCATCTGACCCAAAATAGCCCAAGTGTTGCTTCAAACGGGACGTTAATATAACTAAACTAAACCAAACCAAACCAAATAAAACACAGATAAACTTAAACGAATTACTAAAAATATAAGCAGAAAGAATCAAAAAAAGGAAAAGAAATGATGAATCCGGCCTGAAGACTTTGCTTTTTGATTCTTTTTGCTATATTTTTACTAATTTATATAAACATTTAAAACTAATTATTTAAATTCTCTTTCATAAATTTCATTTAATAAATTATTTTTATTTCAGTACTCCAGTATAATTTTAGGAAAATTATTTCAAGAGATATATGTATTCTGTTTGTGAAAAATATCATATGCGATGTTTTCGAACTTTAGAGTTCAACTCCTTATTTTAATAAGTAATATACAAAGTGTGTTCAAATGAAAAGGCATGAAACGACACTGTGGGTATAAATGAATATTTTATTCAAGTCCTGAGCACAACGATCCCATTGATTAGAGAGTTGAAGGATTCCTTGTTCCCAAAATTACTGTGGCCGTGACGAGACCCAGTCCTTCACAGCGTCCTTGAGTTCACCGTCCGAGTTGAAGCGCTTCTCTTTCAGATAATTTTTCAGGGAACCAAACACATGGAAATCGCAGGGTGACATGTCTGGGCTATAGGACGGACGGCCGAGCTGATTCCACTTTAACTTGGCGAGTTCCGCATGTGTGACCCTGGAGACGTGTGGACAAGTTTATCATGATGCAGAATCACACCCATCGTGAGTATCCCCGGTCTTTTGTTCTTGATGGACCTGCGTAGTCTTCGGAGCATCTCACAGCACACATAGGAGTTAACCCTCCTGTCGGCGGCGTTCAGAATGCTATACTTACCGAAAGTGGCACGTCTGAATAATCTGAATAACAGGTTTATTCTTAAAAGTGTCAGGATTGTGACAAATGGATTTCTTTCCCCTTTTGCGGTCAGTTCAGCACCGCTGGGTCCGAGTCATTAGCCGACCACATGGTGTGAGTGGCAGGTGTTGCTTATCGCTGTCTTTCGATTTTTAAGAGCATTTTTCTTTTAGTGGTTAGGAAGAGAGCGACAATAACATAGATTGAAAATGCAGAAAGTGTGATGGTTTTTTTAGAGGTTTTTTGAATATTTCATTAAACACCGCATAAAATTTGCGTTAGGAATAAATTATTGCTCTGTTTAACTTTATAAATATCTAATTTTTATAAATTTAAAGTGTTCGTCTAATATTTTTTTTTTCATTGTAATATGTTTCTCAAAGTTTTTAATCCCCTCTTACTGTGATCTTACTGTGAAATTATTTCTCGAAATTACGTACAAGCGATTTAACTGTTGAAAAAAATTTCGTTTCAGCGCATTGCCAATGCATTTTAATATTTTGAAATACGCATTTAAAATATTAATTGCGATAAATAACATCAAATTATAATTTTGCTTCTTCAGTATTTAGAAAATAATTATATAATTATGGAATTTCATACGATATTTCAATTTCCGAGATATCGATTTTTAGTGTTTATCTACATGATTAAAATTTTGTAATTAAAAATATTTTACAATAATTCAGTAATGCTGAAATAACTGGATTATACAGCTGATGCACCATATGACTGCAACAAAGAAAAGCAATTGTCAAAATATTTCTTTGTAATATCCATGATACCAATTTGGCTTGGAAAAAGGACTTAAATAATACAGGTTATTTAGACTTATAATTAACCATTTGCAACTGAAATTTTTCGAATGCTTCTAAAGAAAGCTCCCACAGAATATTAAGAACCAATTTTTAAAAAAATTACACTTAAAAAAAAATTCAACTTTAAGTTATTCGGTTAGAATCAAAGTTTTCACTAATTTGCAATCGGATAACGACATATCGTTGGATAAACGAATCATTAAAAAAAATTCCGAATTTAAAATCTTTGCAAATGCAGTTGCATTGATATTTTTTTACTTATTTCTTCTTAGCTGCTTTTGGCGACCAACACATGTGCCGGGATTGCTGGTCCATATAAAATTTTAAATTAAATGGTTTCTTCAGCAAAACATCTTGGAATTTTAAGTTTTGATAGTCATATAACTCCTATTGTTTCAGACACCATGCACCATTCTATACTACATAATTTTTGAATTTTCTGTCAATTGCACGACCGTAAATCCTTAATTTAAAACGGGAGTTAATAAACTTCAATTAATGCAAAACCTTTTTTGTTGAAACCAATTAGGCTTATTAAATTACTAAATTCGGAGAATAGAATCATTCAGCAATAAAGTTTTATGTATACTACTGAATATTTCTTTTTAATTTTTGAAATGTTTCAGATGATCTATCATATATCTTATCCAATGAAAATTTTTCTGATTCAACTACAATTCTGCTTATTATAATAATAATGTAATTTTCAAGTGATAAAAACAATCATATATTGTTATATTTTTTATTATATTGCAGGATACAGCAGATATTTTAAAAATGGATGCAACGTTGAAAAATTTTCTTCACTGCTTTGTTGTAAAATTAAACTTTAGTTCAATTACAAAAAAATTACTAAAAGTATATTAAAAGCAAGCTTTAACAGAAATTTACTAATTATGGAATATAAGCCATGTCTTCGTAACTTCATCTTGAACAACAGAAAAAAAGTCCATGATCAAATATGTGTAGCAATAACGTAAACGGCTTGAATTATTTTATAACAGTGAAATATGATGCTGTTAACATGGCTTAATATATGCTCTTGAATTTATTACAAATAAATAAAAAATGAAATACAAAACAAATGAATCATTGAAAAAATAATCTTTTGAATTTTAAGATGAAAAATCCTTTTTATACTGTAATAATTGTGAAAGTTGTAATAAAAACTCGTTAAAATCTCATTTAATTTTTAAGTAATAATTTTTTAAAATTTTCAGAAGTAAAAAAATTATATCTACAATGCACAGTTTCATTTGCTAAGGTGTATATTTCACTGAGATAAATATGTAAGCTTTAACAGAGTGTCAAAACGTACAAACATTCGTCTCTGTTAATAATAAAGATGGATGAGTGTGCGCATCATTATTTGTCTGTTTGTTTTGCTGATCTTCAGACCTCACAGTTTGAAACAGAATTACCAAAATCAGCACCTACATACTTTGGACAGTGGAACTCATTTCTTTAGAATTTTAATTTACCCTTTCTAAGGGCATGGGAATTACGCTCATCACCAAATTCATTAATCTTTGAATAAAGTTATGTAAGTTCGCATAAATTCTTACGAATTTTTAAGTAAGACAAAGAATTGTTTCTTAATTATTAATTGACAAAATTAATTAATAAATCCGATTAAATTTATCTAATAAGTGAATCTCTTTTCCTAGGTCTATCTCAATTCTAAAAACATTTTGTCACAAATTAAATGTCAGCTGTACGCATTAAAATTTTTTAAAATGCTAAGATAAGAGATAAAATTAGATCAAGGAGTAAAAAAAAATTGCAACAATTAAAAAAACAACTGAGTATAATTATTTCATTTTAATTAAATTAACAAAAAATTCTCACTTTTAATTCACTTATTTATTTACTTTCACGCGGATTAAATTACTGAACATTAAACGCATAAGTAAAAATGTCAGTAGAAACCAATTTAACATTAACAAAACCACTTGATGTATATGAGATTGAGCAGTGAAATAAGATTAATATTTCGATAAAAAAAATGGAACCTATAAAAACTGCGCTTATGTTAACTTTGAAAATAGTATTAAAAACCAGAAAAAAATATAAAAACAATGAAACTTATATCTCTACAATGCTTACATTTTTGTTCGAGTTCGTCAAGGAGTGTAAAATTCCATAAGGTTTAAAGAATTAAACAAATATCCAATTTTCACATATAGATTATTACATTATAAAAATAAGGATTTAATATAATGAATGCTAATCTTTCCCAAAAATCCCACCCAATATATTGGCTCTATATACCTCTCCGTTTTTAAATACACTTATTAATGAAAAAAAATTCATTAAAAATTAAGAAGTTTCATTCGTTAAATACATTCTGTACATAGGTTTAGTGTCTTATTTTCAAAAATGCATAAGCAATCCTTAAATGAAAGCACGCTATAAAAGAGAAGCTTGTCAAATTTTAATTATATATATTTTTAGATAAACTATTTTCTTATGCTAGAAAGCTTTAAAATCTTATCGATCAAATTATTACTAATAATACGTATATTTATTCATTCCAGTTATATATTTTTATACGTTCAATTTTATTCCCTTTATTTAAAACTCATTTTGGATGCGTATTTATTATCAAAATCTCAAAAGTAACGGCTCAGGACGTAAGCGAGATTTTAAAATGCATAAAAGGACGCGAGCAGGAAAACGTCAATCATATTGTCCAGTGATAACGATTCACTTTTCCTCATCTCACATTCTCATCTCATTATCTCACAGCTTGAGATTGGGGGAAGAGAAAACTCCGAACCCGTAAATATATGGGCAGTGACAGTTTTAAGGGAGTTTTTGTTTCCGTCTATAGACGGGCCCGCCATTTTGAAGGGAGAAAAGATTTCGTCTTTTGATGGGTGTGCCACTTGGAGGGTTAATGGTACTTCTGTTCTCGAGGAATTCAACAAGCCACATCAATTGGACTGCGGTCTTTATAAAAGACGCTGCTCTCCAATGCGCATGCTCCAATCTACACAGGAGACTCCAATCCCGTCCCTAGAATGTCTCGCTACGTTCTCCCATAGCGCCATAACCAAATATGTTAAAGATTACGTTGTTACACGTTTTGTACCTTTTCATTTGAATACCCCTTGTAAATCATACAAAAATAACATACGAAAATCGCCTGAAAACTTTTGTTTGAACATGCATTTATTTCCGATTTTAATTTTCCATATTTGTTTATCATAATTGCTGGTATTTTTAAATTAATTTGATATGAATACTTTGTAAAACAAGTTTAGAAACAATTTCTTGAGGAAAAATGTGAGCAAGCAGACAATCATTACTACTTCTATTTATTCCTGGATAGATGATTTACCTAAGTTCTTTAGAATAGAATTATGCCAATTTTAATGGCATATTTTTTCAGAGCAATTAGTTTCTACATGAAATACACTGAAATCTTCTTTCCATTTGTAAATTTTAAATCTGCAAGACCATTCTGCCAGCTGTATGAAAATGCTATAAATTAATTAGTTGAATGAAAATATAAAATGTTATTGTGTGTTACTAAAATATTTAAATAATAGAGTTTAAAACAAGAAACTTTTAATTCAGAACTGTCTTGTGCGGTTTATTTCTCAACAGATTAGAGAGCTTCATAAATCAACAAATTCTTTTTGGGAAGAAAGTATGACTTGAATATAGAATTTTCCAAATATCAGCATTTGCAGATGGAAAATAATTCTTTTGCTGGTATTTTTTAAAACTTATTTTTGTACATAAAGTACATTTTTTTATTAGACTATAGAATCCTTCTGTTCTGAAATAAGTCTTGTAATAATATTTATAAGTTTAATAACAAATATTTACAATATGTCAGAAACTCTTTCATTTTATTTTCAAACTCCAAAGAATTGTGTCTTCAATAATATTGCATTTTCTACAGCCCTTTAGAACAATTCAGTACAGCACTGAATAAGGTTTTCACTGTTTATAATCTCAAAGGGATCCTATGATCCAGTCCAATTAATTCTTGGACAAATCGGATGCTTATCACTAGTCCCTATGTGAAATAGATTCAAGATTTTACTACCCGGCACTCAATAATTTAAATACCAGGCTTGAAGTCCTGTATTATCTAGAAATGATTTTAAGCCCTGCTAGAGAGCCAGAAGGGGTGCAACGCATATATTGCCCCTTGGCAAGTGTCCAGGCTGGCCCTTTAACACCCAGTGATGTAAGCCCATGCACAATCCGTGTTCGTAAATTGTCTGATACAGCTGGCAGAACTCATATCGTAGGCTAATAGAATAGAAGCAAACCGCTTTTGTAAAGTATATCCAAGCAATGTTTAGAAAGGAAAATTCTTAAAAAAAATAGTTATTTGACAGCTGGAAAATATGAAATAAAAGGGAAGAGAACTGTAATAGATTGACATTTTGTTGATCGTAGTTTGGAGTTTTGGAGAGTTCGAATTTAAATACAGGAGTATAATATTTGAGATTTCCGACTATTGAAAAAGGGTTAGGAATTTAAACTAATCAGAATTTTAGATGATAATGTTAATGTAAAAGTGGTAATTTATTTTACAAGTAATAATGAATATGCAAAACATTTTATGTCAGCATTATACTTAATGAAAATATTTCCATATCTTAAAAATGTCTTAATAAATAGAGGAAGAGATAAGTTGTAATAAGTTTATAAAGATATTAAAGATACCAAATTTTTTTTGGATATACAACATCTTAAAATTGTTTCTATTACGATTGCAATGCAATAATATGAATTTTTCCTTTATATTCATTCACATAATTTTGCGTTACAGTGCAAAGAATAGAATACTGCTTTCTTCATACGGGGGATAATTGGTTTAATCTTACTGATTCTATTACTAGAATGATTTGCATATATTTGTCTTACCTATTATCTTACTCAGAAATATTATTATACTAATAATATGACTAAAGAAAACATGTATCAAATATTAATCTTTTGCTATACATTACATGAAATGTAAACATAAATGATAAAAAAAGTAAGTTTTTGAACATGCAATGGAAGTGCTCGAATTATATTTTATTTAGAGAATAGCTAAATTGGAATGACAAAAAAATCAGGAAAAATTTCGAGGAGAAATGTTCAGATAAATTGTATCGATGAAAGGTCAATAAATTGGACTCAAATCACTAGCATGATACTCAATATCGTACTGATTTGAATGCTGATATTCAAAAGTGAATAATTTATTTTCACTTTTGAGACTCTATTTATGATATAAAAATACTTGAATACTTTTTCAAATTCCAATTCCCATTTTAGATCATGACTAAAGTAGGTAGGGTGCATTTAATAACCTTATAATCAAGTGCAATTATTATGGTTCAGGTAAAATATATTAAAAATACCAAAAGGCTACATGAGATGCTACAAAAAAAATCAATATATATGAAAAAGAGATATTATACTGGTCGTATTTTTAATTACATTTTTATTACTGAAATAATCTCTTACCATTTGATGAGTTTTATCAACTGGCATTTTAAGAAATGCACCGATTTCAAATCAGTTGTCTATTGCATATGGGTTCATGAAAAAAGTTCTTATTTGACTTATTGAAATAATTTTAAAACTATTTTAAGACAAATTTTTTAAATAAAAAAATAAAATTGCTTTTTTAATAAATTTTTTGTACATTTTTACTATATATTATTTTTTTAAAATTATTTTCTACTTGTTTTCTGTAATTTATAATTCGTTATTAAAAACATGATACAATCGAGAAATCTGTTTCTCAAATTTATCACATGTTGGTGTTATTAATATAAGTTCAAAATTAAACTCTGGAATTATTTGTGAAGTAATTTCTAAAAAATCCTGCAGTGGATTGTCATCATTATGATATCATCAATATGCTCAGTGTGCAAGATTTTGAATCCGATATTGCACCAGGAAATGAATGATATATCAATTCATCTTTACAACCATGACAAAACTGAAGCTAAGTAAAAATGTAAAGAAATGCTTTATACATATTTAATGCATTATTAATACATTTTGTATAAATGAAATTCAAATAACGTGCGTGAACATTCATCTGTCTGATGATTTTTCAAATAAATTTTCCGATATCCCATAAACTATTCCTAAACATACGCTTTGTCCTGTACTAGTCTGAATCCGGACTCGCATGCAATTCGGCTGTCCAGCAATTCACGTATAATTATCTTAAAACAGTAATGATGTTCCCATTTCTATTTGCAATCGTAGTTCCACTGTAATCACTGTACAAGTACGAACACGTGAATAATGCAGCCTCAGAAGTATAGGTTTTGTGAAAACTATTTCCAGAAAAGTTCAAGATCAACACATTTCACAGACAATTTACAAGTTGGTAGGAGAAGGCTGAAAAATGTTCCTTTAAGCATAATGATAGGCATAATGATCATTATGTTGAATTGAAAAGAGGATTCATTTTCTGTATCTATTGATCACCATGATCAGTTGAGAGTCTGTGTTCAATCGTATTGTTAATCAGTAAGAAACAAATGCATCTGAAAATTATTTATTTAATTTACTCCATTTTTGTTATGTCACATTGTAGAAAATATGCTTGATAAAACATTTTAAATCTGATAATGTAGCCATAAATTATTACAGTAATTTGTTTTTTGTATAATTTTTAAAATAATTTTTACTTAACTTATTTAGTTTAGTTGAATAGTATTATATCATGTGATTTGAACAAATATTTCAGTTTTTTGACATCATTATTGGACAGTTGACCCAAATGAGGCTTTAGAATCTAGCTTAGTCTAGGAATTATGCAATGCTTTACTTGGTTCGGACTGAAAACTAAAACGTGTATGATTGGATTGGAAAATTAAATATAACTTTAATTACGCCGAAATATAGCAAACGAATGAGACAAACTTTTAGACTCGAATTAAGAGAATCTAAGAGTGACAATTAAACATTAAAAAAGTATTTTAATTCACTGTAAATTAAGCTGAGATTTTTGGGATGTAACTTATTTTTATACTTTAGAATCTCAAATTGATAAGATTTGTAAACGCATATTTCAAAAGAATAAATAACAGTATTAAATAATATTACATTATTTTAATCATATAATAATAAAATTGTTGTAAAATAATTTTGTGCTCTTTGTTATTGATATTATATTTAGACAATTTCTTTTCGTGATTTCTCCCCCATCTTTCCTTAAGAACATGTGAACATTTATAGCTAAAATAAATAATTCCATTTTTTCAAATTTCTGAATAATATCTTTAAAGGAAATTATCTGAAGAGAAATTAATTGAAACAGAAAAGTCACAAATGGTAAAATTTTATTAATTTTTAATTCCTGTTTAGTAATAAATGAGACAGTAATTGTGTAGTGAAAATTAACGATTCGAAACAAATAGCTACCCGTTCACTAATGCCTTCTTTTTCAAATAATTAAAAATATACTTTTAAAACTTGGTATTCGAATTTATTCAAATATGCCTGAGAAGTTTTGAAGTGTATTATCATTTCTTTAAAAAATTGGATATTGTAAATAATTTATCTATTCATTATTCTAATTTATTGAGAAATAGAGTTTATTTAATTTCACTTCTGATTACTTCTTTAACTTCTGTTTTAAAGAAAAAATATTGGCTTTGATTTCTTTACTTTACTAACGATATTTATATGATTTTATTACTGTTTATTGGTTGAAATATATTTTATCTTAGAATTTGTATTTTAAGTCGACTTCAGCACATTTATTTCAAGAAATTGTCGATTCTTAATTTAATAAAAAGAAGTTTTAATCCTTTTAAATGAGGAAATAATAGCGTTTCAAAACCTTATAATACTAAGTTATTTAGAAATGTTTTATTTTTCAAATATTTGATATTTTAAATATTTATTAATTTTAAGTATATGAAAAATTATATTTTAAATTTAAGTTTTTATTTATTTTGATCTGCATATAAGCTAAAATATCATTGTTATATGCATGCACATAATTACTGACAAAATGAAAGAAATAGAACCTCCACTCCAAATAATGGACCGATTTTGAGAATTTTTATTTTACGTATAAGCTGAGTATCTTTAGACCTTTAGATCTCTTTCTAACTAGGATCCTTCTCAGTGATACGTTTCTGAGAGGTATTTCAAAAGTTTAAACGAGTATCCCAACCTCAACAATTGGATATATTTAGCCGAATCAGTATTGCCGCTTCATGCCCTTAACTAATAAATCTGAATATTTCATATTTTTTGCTCAACATTAAAACACTATTGAAGTAAATTATTTTTCAAATATTCACTGCTAACTCATGCATATTAATTTGCAAGTTTTATAATAAGGACTGAATTAATAACATTCACACGTTCGAAATTGTATTTCTGCATCCAATAATAACCCCATTTCATTTTGCTTCCATTTCTACCGGACTGCATATAGCAGAAATTAGCATTTATTCCTATTGTAAGAATAATATGTAAGGTATAATTGGTAAAGTGGAAATTTATAACGATTTTTAATGATGAGTTTAATGTGTTACGTTATTAAAGGCTGTTTAGTCTTTAGTAACGCTTGTTTTAAATACATGAATATAGCCAATTCAATCAAGTATTTGTGATTAAAAGTAAAAGGCGCTGAGAATTGACTTGCTTCTTTCAAAAAATTCAGCTCATTTTTTCTCCCTTTTTTAATGATTTTATTATTGTTCCGTGACTGTCTAATCCATTTTAAATTTTCATTATTCTCGATAGATGAATGTATCGTTTTTGGGAATATTATTTCATACAGGATCTTCCACAAAACCACGGTATCATTATATTTTAAACCTTAAAGGCTAATTTGCCTCATAATTGTAAACGATTTATTGATTCAGATTCCTTTAGAGAACAGTAGGAAAATTCAGAAACTATGTGAAATGATGCTAATTTTAGCGAGCATCGTGACATAAAACTGGAAAGAAGCAGAAATAAAGGGATTTTAAATTCCATTACGGAACTAATCATAGGTAACTTAATCAGTCATTTTTCTTTAGATGAATAGATTATAGAATGAATATTTTAATGCCGGGAATGGATTTAAATAGAATTTTTAACAGAATAAAAAAAATTCTCTTATTTTCGATAACTGTGTTATAATGACTCTCAAAATTATTTGCAAATTAGGAATACGATTTGGTAGACAATGTTGTTTTTAATTTTGTCTAACATATGATTTCCCTGTAACGTTAAGATTAGAATATCCATTGATATAAAGTGAGAATATTTTTCTTTTTGCTTTACACAAAGGAAGATGAATTTTTTCAATCTAAAGAAAATAGTATAGGTTCTTCCGAAATGAATGCAATAAAGTTGAATATGAAAACATCTGCTTTTTTAGAATAGCTTAGTGAGCACTGAATCTTTCTTAGATTGCAGGAGAAAAATATTTTCAAAATAATCTTAATATAAATAAAAGTCATTGCACCTCTGAACGCATGTTCACTTCTTCTAAAGAACTGAGTCGAATTCAAACCAATTTTTTATATTTATTATATACAGCAAGAGTAAGAATACTTTAAACTCTTCAATTTTTAATAAATGACTAAATAATCAGGTTAAATTTGGGTTAATTGGACATTAAACAAAATTATTTCATTCAATTTTATTAACTACAAATTAAAACATTTCTCCTCTGTTTCATAGTCACTTCAAGGGAAATTGTTCCATGAGAAATATTTTTCAAACCATCATAAAATTTAAAATTTCATCATTTCAGTGATAACAATTTCATTGCACAATATTTGTTTCAATAAATATTATTTTTAAAGAAAAGATTAAAGGCATTAAAATTAAAATTAGCATTGAATTATTATAATACTATTTTATCAATTTTCTGTTTTATTTTAATACATAGCATTTTACTGAGCATTCATTTATTTTGATATAATCCAGAATGTTTAAAAGGGATTTAGTAATGCCTAAAATCTATAATATGTCAGTCCCTCAAAGGCAGAAAAGAACAGCAAAGCATTTATGGGGAAATGTTGTAGCATCTTTAGACGAAATGAAATTAACTAACATTTTGCCTCTTTTTTCCTGAAAATTAGTAGAAGATTATTACGAAATATTAAGCAACTTTAAGGAAAAATTAAAAAGCATTAGATATAAATATTTACCCTTTCGATGATACACATTTCCTTTTTTTAGCCATTTTTATTCAATTGTTAATTATTCTTTAATAAATTTAACATAGTAAATGATTTGGAAGTAAAGAAATTTATAAGTTATCTTTTGCTTTAGGTTCTGAATTATTCTATCACTATTTTTTGAGTTCCAATTATGAATTCCATTTAAATTTTAAAATTCAGT
>JAPMOR010108114.1:0-12604 GCA_026543865.1 Argiope aurantia | reverse complement strand
CTTTCGATATTTGTGGAAAAGTAGATTCAATTTTGAAATGATGAGTGCTCATTTGATTTAATTTTTTGCTACTTTCAGCATTCATTGTATTGTATCACAAAACCTTCCCAAGTTTTGAAAGGAACCTTAGTAATAGACGTTGCGTAAAATTATTTCTCTAAACAAGTTAATATTTCTTTAAAAAATGAAAATTAAGTATAGCTAATCGATGAAGTTGAAAACATTACTTGACAGAAATTCTAAGATGTTTATTTTCTGATAAATTTTGTAAAATGGACAAATTTTATGAGTAGTATTACAAGAGCATATACTTAATAGCGATCAATTGTTTGTAAATGCTTATGATTACACTCGTATTGGTTCTTTCTAAATACAAATCCTTTTTCCCCAGATCTCACTCGATGATAACAAGGTTCAATAGACATTGATTTTTCAAGAACGGTGTAGGAGAGCCGGAGTTGAATCATCCAATTTCCTGGAAATCCCTGTTTTCACAAGAACTTAAAGGATGGGAATCCGGTACTACTACTATCCTTGTGGGACTTGTGTTAAATCAAGTTAATGGAATCGACCTACTGAATGGAAATGCCATGACTTGAATATTAGTCATGAGATGAGGAAGTAATGCATCGTTGAAATCAAGTATATGAACATTGCAAGTACGCTGATGTTAAAGGTTTCAACAATTCTATTATAATAATCTCTTTATTTTAAATGTTTTAATGTTTTGGAACTGCGTAGTCACTCTGGCTGTTGCACCATTGAAATAAAATAATTTAACTTTTTAGGATTCTTAAAAAAATTAAATTTTTTCTATGTATTGCCAAATCTTGATGAAAGAGTTAGAATAATATATGAATACTTCAAACTGTTTTATGTTGGCCAGCTTTTTTTCTTGGTATATTATGTATGACATTCGACAAGAATATTTGATTTTTAATCAACTTTTATAATATTTCTCAATTACTTGTAACTGTGGTAATTGTTTTTAGCTGCAGCAATCAAATGTTTGATCAAATTATCCGACAGCTTTTTATAAGCACGGATATATCATAGTTCTTAAGTAACTTTTTAGTTCTTATCCAGCCTCCTTCTTTGGTGCTCCAAATGGGCGTTCATAACTGAAATCCCCTTGAGAATTAAAACTTACCATTCTATACTATCAACGTGCAATCCATTGGAAAATTGTTTCAAAAGCCATCAGTAATACTTAGTAGCCAAATTGGAGTGAATTCATTATTCGTATATATACAAGGAATAAATATTGTCAACTTTCTTACACGGCCTTTACATCCAGATCTAGAATTGTTTTGGAGGAGAGTCTCGATTTCTTTTCGAATGAACAATATATTTTTATGTATATTTTATAAACGATCGACTTCCCTACCACATCAACCAATATTAAGTAATTTCCAATAATTCTTGGAATGCAGATTGGTCATGTTGGCATCCTGTCTATCGAACTGATATCCGATCTGTGATGGAATAAGGAAGTGCCGAATATGGCTCTGTTCTACATTCCTGTTTTATACTCAATTTCTTTTCACAATCAGACTAAAGTTTGGAAATTACACCTACATTATATTATAGCATTATTGCAGAATGGCAGCAATTTTTTTTTCCAATTAACGCTCTCCCATAGTGTGTTCTTTATTCTGGAAGGCGCGGTGTTCTTCCAGACGTCGTCTAAGACGAGAAGATTAGGACAAAGGATATTCTCGATCATCCTCCGTAGATGGAAAGTAAGCATTCTTTATCACTGTCCTTTCGGGAGCTTTTCAGACTTCGGTAGTCTTTATTTCTCATTTTAATCTACATCATCAATTCTGTCAGTGTTATGCACTATTTTTATGGAAGTTCACATTCGAAATGACGAACACCGTTCTTTTACTTCTGTGTTCACTGAAATTTACCGAGAACACAGAATTCATTCATTTTGTGTTCAAATATAACTTGCATCAAAGTCATTTTATACATTGGCATCATGAATCTTATGAAATTATTAGTTCCTCCTTTGAAAAATCACTTGTCAAAAATATTCATAACTTCGAATATGTACTTCTAAACGATTTCTTTATTCACCTTTCAAGAGAGTTCTCGCTTGTTATTACGAGAAAGGAAATGTCGCAGAAAGCCCTATAATCAATTACTGAATTCTTACCTCGATCCATTGCATTTGCTGAAGCATATTCTGCCATTAATCATTGATGCTTTTTCTTAAAAAGGAAAAAAGCAAAACGGAGTACTAGCGAAAATAATTTCTGAGTTAAAAGACCCTGTGGCATTGTTAACCAAATTTCGTACTGAAAATTAATGCTCTTACAGTATCCTCGAATTAGTCATTGTGGAGACATCGAATGTTCAAAAATATTTAAGACTGTGTAGCATCAAAAAGTATCGGCTGATATATTTTCTCTCGGTTTAATTATTTTTTATTGAAGGAAATCCAAATTTTGAAGATCTTAAATTGGGAAAGTCATTGCTATTTGTCATAGTATTTAGTGCCAAATGCCATTTTTTTTTCATGTTTGTGTCTTAGTACCGCTGTTGCTGAATTATTTTTCCTAATATATTTAATAAAATTCAGCTACAAGTATATTCATATATTTAATTTTAATGTGCTCTCAGAGTTTTCGGTGCAGCTTTTCTCATTCAGTAATACTACACACAAAAAAATCTTTTGTCATATTTTAATTAAATCTGCTTTCTCGTTAGAATAAGATACAAGAAAGTGATAGTTTTTCAGGTAGTATTTATTTTGCTGACAATTTGTTCAACTTTTTTGAAATGGCAGAAAGTTTCATGTTTTTGAATTGCAGAAATTCTCAAAGGTACTGAAAATTTTAATCTTTATTACTTTTTTTTTCTGCCAGGTTTCTTATGCTTGAATTGATAGGTTTGTCAGCAAATTTTACACGCATAACTATTCATTCGAACACTAATTCGACAGAGAATAAAAAATTGCGATTGAATATAAGCTCGTTAGTTTATGCAGATTAATTTCTCGAACGACATTCCTCAAGTCATTTCTTTGACTAAAGTACGACTTGTCAGTGTGGTACCGAAGAAGTCTATATAAATCATCTGATCAAGGCCTTTGCACAATGACAAGAACTCGGATGGCCTAGAAATTAGATATTTCTTTAAATCTCAAATTCCAGTCATAAAATCTTCTATTAAGGACATTATCAAAGCTCTTGTCTTCAGTTCTCTCTTAATGTAATGAGACCAATATGCATTCTCTTGAGGGCCTTATGTTTACAAGTTATCAAGTGTCGTTTGTTCCTCCATGATAAGTGGGGTTGCTGTTAAGCTGCCCTATCAAGTTTCTCGTATGGCCTTTGGATGGATCCGCGTATTGCTTGCATATTATGCATTAGTGTAACTGCATATAAAAATGTTCACTACTAAATGTAATGAAAATGCATGAATGCTACGAATATGGTGGCTTAAAAGAATTGCATTATAACTCTGAATATACAATATTTGTTTAAAATATTCATTTGACAGATAGCCATGATTCTCTTGTATTACTATGTAATTCTATTTTCATTGTACTTAATTGATTTCTTTTTGAAAATTGCGTGTTGTGATTAAGAAAAATATTGTATTATTCCTTTTATTTGTTAAGAAACTGTTACATTAGTACTTAAAATAGTTTAAAGCCACGAAATCTTTCTACAAAATTCATACTCAATATTTTGCGACAGCAGGAAAATAAAAAGTGGAATATTCCATAGATGATAATCGATAGTGATGTGTGGATTGCTCCTTTTGCATTTGCAAATGGGGAGTCATTTTGTGATGAAATAATTAGTGATGATTCCTTTTTAAAGAAGCTTGACCTTTCAGTATGTGCCCTAATACCTTGTTTTCTTCTTTTTCAGAAGTTTAAAGATGTATTGATTATATAATAAATTAGTTTAAATATCTGACTTTTAAAGTAGGATGAAGTTTTAGAAAATTTTTCAACATTATCTCATAAATATGCTAAATTTATTCATTAACTGCATCCATTTAATAACTCGAAACGTTTTTTAATTCTTATTTAAATTTTAAAGCTTCAAAAGCTTTTACTCTATATCTATAGAAATATTTATTAAATAGCTTATAATTTAGTTATTATACTGTTTTATCTTAGCTTTCCTCTTTAGGATTCTTAATTGGTTCGGCCGGCCAATCAATCAAGAATCATCCGAATTTGTGAAAGCATTTGATCGCCATGCCTGATCAACATGGGGATTAATATGCTTTAAACGGACATTTAATCTAATAGCGTAATAAGCGTTAGCAAAACTTAAATTGGAAAATACTTTTCATTAATAAAATACCGCGATTTATTTCTAGATGAATATCGAATGGATGTAGTTAATAATTACGATATAGGCATAGAATATTTTTAAGTTTCTTTTTATTATTAAATTAACTTTTTTTAATTACTTATTTAAATGTTTCAATTTGTAAATGACCTGTCTTAAATATATCAATTTCTCCGATAATTTTGCCAATGAAATTGTCTAAATTTTCGATGAAATCATCAGTTTAAATGTTTTTAAAAAGAAAGCTTCAGAATATTTTTCAAATTATTAATATTGTAATTCGTATAAATGTATTTTCTGTACTCCAGTTGTTAAATTAAGATATCCAAAAAAAAAAATAATTTATTCAGTGTTTTTACTATACCATCTTTACTTCAAAGATAGAACTTCGTAAATAAATAAAAAAAAAGCAATGAAATTTTGAAAAAATTGTACAATTTTTATGTTAAATTTCTCAAAACAATACATTATATTTGCTAATGAATGTAAATGTATTTTGATTCTATCCTAGTTGTGCCGTCTTAAGAGATTGATTTTATGATTCTATAGTACTTGCAACATGTAAATTTAACACTAAAATGTATGATAGCTAAGTGTTTTTTAGAACTGAAATAAATGTGGCCTTACTATTATATTTTGTCAAATTTGCTGTTTTAAATATACTTTTATTTCACTTTTACAGTTGTAATGATTATTTGTACATTTACCATATGTATAAGTGTTGTAAATTGGTAAATAAAATTTTCTTATTTATTCTTTGTGGAGTCATTTTATTAATATTTAAATATGCTTATTTAAGTAAACAATTGATATGAAGCAGTTTTATTGCATTTAAATTTAACAAATAATAGGATAAATCGGAAGTAAGATGTATCCTTAAAACTCCTTTACGAAAAAAGGATAGCCTGTTTCTAACATATCTAGTATGGATCAGATTCTTGTATGAAATTCTTGTGCTTTTGATTTATTTGATGCTTTCTGATATTTTATATAAACTTTCCTGTAATAGTATTTATGAAGTCAAATATATGGAATAAATTCAGCTGTCACGTGGTAATTATCACATAACGCATGCAACATTTCTTAGCAAAACGTATTAGCTGTCCATCAGAAGTTTTATTTTCCCTTATTACTAATTTTACCTTAAACGTAACATCAGGAAGCCAATCTGAAGAATTATTACTGTGGTTTTTACAGTCTTGAACCAAAAAATGGAATATCTGACTTTTTTTATTGTCACATTTTCAGAAATTGGTGTTAAAGGTATGAATCGAGGTCAGATTTTTTTCCAATCGACAAAACTGATTATCCAAGTTTTCTTTAACATAATTAGTATCTCCATTTTTACAATACGGAAGCCATTTTCTTTCTGTAATCCAATCCAGCAGACTTATTATATTAGGTAAATTTATTTATTTTGCTATAAAAATTAAGTCGCTTATTAAAAAAATCCGGTGATTGAGATGCAAATATCGTAAAAATGTTCGAAGCCATTAAATTCTCTTAAAAGGACGTAAATTTGATTTCATGCAAAAATAACGATTAATCGGATAGGAGAATTGAGTTCCACAGGATTATCTGTAATTTTATAATAAAATTTATTTTATGTAGAGTGCAAAATCTATGTTTTAATAACTGGAGTAATTAAAAATTGAAAGATTTTTAAAATATTATAATGTAAATGAAAATTTTATTGAAGAAAAATTATAAGTATTACATAAATCCATCATCTGATTAAAAAATTGCATGAAGATATCATTTCCGATAGTGAAAATAATGCATGATAATAAATATTTTTTTAACTTTCCCTTAATGCAAATATCATAATCGTCAAAGAATTCGAATTCGAGATTATATCGAATTTCCTCGTTTTACATCTCCCTAAATTCGAAAAACGCATACTTGGCATGTCTGTCTGTGACAGAGAAAACAAAAAACCCGCTTCTAGGTAGATGGATGATATATGGTCATTACGCCAAATTTATAGATTCCTTTGAAATTTTGACAAAAATCCATTCAGCTGTTTGAATATACGCTAACACGTTAGATACGAAACGAAGAGTTGGATAAGTAAGATTCTGCACATAGATTGAAATCCTGTAGTGTTAACATCAGCTTTTAAGACAACAAACAAATGATATAAAACAGAAATATTGCTGATGAATTATTAAATGATTTAGATGCAGTCAAAAATCCGAGCAACGGAATTGATCCATTAGGAGAAAGACAAGCTAGAGCAATTTCAGAGCGAAGAGCTAGAGTGAATCTCAAACAGAAACAAAAGATTTGAAATAAACTGTTTCTAAAAAACAACCAACGTTAGAAGGAATTTGTGTCTGTGGTTCTAAAAGGAATCGTTTCCAGGAGTAACATCAAAAGAGAACGCCACAGGTCGAAGGAGAGGAATAGAAAAAATGTTAACTAGAAACTTGTTATTTTGGAATAAATTAATTGAAAAGAAAAACAGATCTAAAAAAAGATATTAAAGTATTTTTATATACTCAAGATGTTTATACTAGATATATATTTCTTTTAAATGTACGAATAATATTTTTATAACAAATGGCAACGATGACAAATTGCAAGCCGATTTATTATTTATCAAACAATTAACAAAAATAATGATGGTGTTTATTATTTAATAACAGTTATTGATATGTTTAGTAAATACGCTTGGACTGGCCCAAAGAAAAGAAAGACCGGAGAAGAAAATATAGAAGCATTAAAAAAGATTTTTAAAGAACGAATTCCTGAAAATCTTCAAACAGATAAAAGGAAAAAAATGTATCAAAAAATATCTCAAAAATTATTTAAAGTTAATAATATGTATTGGTTCAAAACTGAAAATGTTGAAATTAAATTTTATTTAGTTTAAAGATCCAGTCATTCGTACTATTAATACTAAAAATTAGAAAATAATTATCAGCTAAGAATAAAATTTAATGAATAAAAATGTTTAAAACCATTTATCGGTCTTCAAACTCGAACTGCAGACCGGCAAAAAGCAGCGGAAAGAACCACGGCTTTTTATCCACCAGCCCACACATCCCTCTAGCAGCAAAGGAGTCGAAGATTCTTAAGACGTTTAATCACTTCAAGTTTCAAATATGAGAGGAATATCGTCTAAAAGAACAATACTATTAGTAAGAATGATTTACGCTCATATGCAAGATCTCAACACTTAAATTTTCAATTAAATGTACAGATATTTTTAAGTCAAATTTTATTCTATGAAATATGAGAATTGATCGATTTCTTAGTAACGGTGGAATTAATATAGTGAATAATAATCAAAACATATAAAAAAAAGGAAGATATATGAAAAATATCCCTCGATTTCGAGACTCCAATTAAAGGCCAGCAAAAATTTTCCTGTCGTTTTATCCGCGAGGAATACATTTCTTCAGCAACACCGGGGACTAAGACTTTTAATACGATTAACCACGTCGTGTTTCAAATGAGATGGAAATCTCGTATAAAAGCACAATGTTAATAATACGTGGAGCATGCTGGCCTGGTGATAAGATCTCGGCTTCAGAATCGGAGGGTTTCAGTTTGGAGACTCGATTCCATTTAAGATACGTCATGCAAGCGGGTGAGGTGCACGTGAAATCCATCGGAGCCAAATGTCCTCACGTTCGTGTGGTGTGGAAGCTTGGAGAGGGGGTGCCACAATTGGTGTTTTCATCGTCATCTGAACGCAGTTCAAATTAACGAGGTCTTTCGCAAAATAGCTTTCATGTTGATATAAGATGGGATGTTAATATAACTAAATCTAAGTTAAGAATACAAATGACTCAACGAATGTTCAAGACTTAAAATTTCTTGATGTAAAATTTTATTTTATGAAGAATGAAATCGGACAAATTCTTAGAAATCGAAGAATTAGTATGGAAAATGTGAATAAAAAATAAAAATTACTAAAAAATATATATATAAAAATATTTATAGGTTTCCAGTCACGACCTGAAGCAAAATCAACAGAAAGCACCATGCCATTCTACACACCAGGCAGTATCTCCCTTAAGCAGCTGAAGGATCTAATATTCATTATACGAAACACCACTTTGCGTTTGAAATGCGATTGAAATCTCATGTAAATGCACAATGCTAGGAATACGAATGATAAGTGCCCATGTGCAATAACCCGACACTTAAAATTTTAGTTAAATTCATACATCTTTTGACATAAAATTATATTTTATGAAGTGTGAAAATATTACGAATTCGTAGTAACTGTAGAATTAGTATGGAGAATATGAATAATTCAAAAAAATTTCTAAAAATATATAAAGCAATTCGGCTGTTTCGTGACTAGAACTGAAGACCAACAAAAAGCCGAAAAAAGCCTCATGCCGTTTCATCTACCAAGCCACACATTCCTTCATTGACACAGGAGTCGATGATCTTTAACACGACTAAATACTTCAAGATTTTAATGCCATGGAAATCTAGGTTCAATGCAGAATGCCAAGAACACGAATGATCTGAATGAATATCAATTTACAGATATTTTGACTTCAAATTTTTATTTACGAAATTTGGCTGAATTCGTAATAACTGCAGAATTAGTATTTAGAATTAAAAAAAATAAAGAAAAAAAATAAAAACATATAAAACTATTCGTCGGTATCCTTACTCGAACTCAAGACCAGCAAAAAAGCAGCTAAAAGCACCATATCGTTCAATCCACCAGGACACACATTCCTTCTATAATGAAACGGTCTAAGATTCTTAATACGATTAATCACTGAAATTTCAAATGCTATGGAAATCTCGTCTGAAGGCCAAATGCTAAGAACACGAATGATCTCGTTGGCGTCCTTGCATAAGGGTAGTGCATGTTCCCCGTGATCTGGGCGTCCCATGTTCGAATCCCGGTTCGGGCATGGTTGTTCTTCATCTGCTCTATCTGTGCGATGTGTGAATTTGCCCCTCTGTAAAAAGGGGTTATGCAAGCGAATGTGTGAGTTTCATCTTCATATGAGTTAGATGTCAGACTTCTGCCCTCGGGTGCTCAGGAGTCTCTACCCTCAGAAGCTACTGCACCCCCTTTCCATGGTAACGCGGACACGACATCAACAACGGATGATCTCTGCTGCAAGATCTCTATATTTAAAATATGAATTAAATTTATAGATATTTCAATGTTAAATATTCTTTTGTGAGCTTGGAAAATGGGTCGAATTGGTAGTAACTGTAAAATTAGTGCTTAAATAATAATGAAAAAAAAAGAATAAAAATATATAAAAATTATTCGGGACTTCCAGATTCAAACTGAAGACCAGCAAAAAAGCAGCATAACGCACCATGTAGTTTTATCCAGCAGGCCCCACATTTCTTCTCTACAGTAACGGCCAAAGATTCTTAATAAAATTAAACATTTCAAGTTTCAAATGCGGTGGAAATCTCGTTTGAAAGCACAATGTTAAGAATACGGATGATCTCTACGCATGTGCAAGTTCTCAAGACTTACAGTATCAATTAATTTTACAGATTCTCGACTAATTTTCTTTCAAATTCGACGTCAAATTTTCTTTTATGAAGAAGGAAAATTGGTCGAATTCGTAGTAACTGTTAAATTATTATTTAAATATTAATGAAAATTTAAAAAAAAAGAAAATATATATATAAAAAAATATTCGTCGGCTTCAAGACTCGGAATGAAGACCAGCAAAATGGATCGGAAAATATCATGTCATTCTGTCCACCAAGTCACACACTCTTTATCTACCACTGCTTTCTAACATTCTTAATACCATTTACCAAGTTTCAAATGCGGTGGAAATGCGGTTAGCTACTCTTAACCATTTGAGAGGCAAATTGTTCTGGGTATTTCTGCTCTAAAATTTCTCTCTGCCTCACAAGGGTTCTCTTTAGGAATTACACCTTACATAGTGCGGGTTTAGTTTAGTTTAGTTTAGTTACATTAACGTCCCGTTGTAAAGCCACACTAGGGCTATTTTGGGACGGCCCTAGTAATTTTGAACCGTGGTCAGATAATGAAGACAACACCTGAGTGGACACCCCTCTCTCCACAACACACGAGCGGGAGGACGATTGTCCCGGACGGATATAATGTGCAACAGATCCTCTTGCACGATGGTTCTTTGGTGGAATCGGTTCTCGAACCTGAAACCTTGTGTCTTATAAGCCGAGACCTTACCACCAAGTCACCGCGGCCCGTAATTTCGCCTGAAAGCGTAGTGCTAAGAATATGGTTGATCTCCGCGCATGTGCAAGATCTCAACCTATAAAATAACATTTAAATGTATAGATATTTTGATGTTAAATTTTCCAATTATGAAGTAGAAAAATTGGTCGAATTCGTAGTAATTGTAAAAGTATTATTTAACTATAAATGAAAAAAATTTTAATGTATGAAAATATATAAAAATTCTTTGTAAAAAAAAAACTGAGAGCCAGCAGAAACCACCATGTCATTCTAATCACCAGACCACCCATTCCTTCTGTAGCGCAACGGTCTAGGATTCTTAATAAGATTAACCACTTTAGCTTCAAATGCTGTAGAAATCTCGCCTCAAAGCACAATGCTAAGAATATGGATCGAGATGACATGGTGGTAAGGTCTTGGCTTCGGAACCTGAGGGTTTCTGGCTCGAGACCCGATTCCACCGAAGAAACGTCGTCTAAGCGGGCATGGTGGACGTCAAATGTCGGGCCAAACGTCCTCCCGCTGAAGTCATCCTCTCGTCAAATTCATCTGACCACGTTTAAAAATTACGAGGTCCGTCCTATTATAGCCCTAGTGTTGCTTTAAAACCGGTGTTAATAGCCCTAATGTTGCTTTAATATAATTAAACTAAAGTAACAATACGGACAACATATGCGAATTTGCAAGACCTTGATACAGAAAATTCTAACTAAATTTATAGATATTTTGACGTAGATTTTGTTTCATAATTTTTTAAAATCGGTCTAATTTGCAGTAATTTTAAAATTAGTATATAAATAATATTGAAAAAAAAAGTATAAAAGTATATAAAAATCATTCCTAGGCTACCGTACTCGAACTGAGGACCACCAAAAATCAATATTTCTATATTTCTATCTATATTTATCAATACCTATATTTCTATCTATATTCTACATTATATTATTACATTTCTGCCTTCTTCATAGAGTTAAAATGAATTATTCCAAATCATATATTTCAAAAATATATTTTAATTTCAAAATATTTCTATACTTATTCGGAATTTTAATAGTCATGTTCGCGCACATGCTTCAGAATCTCTTATTATTCTTATCATTGTGCTTTTAAAACCAGATTTACACCGTACTTAAAACTTATTGCCGAGTCGTAATGAGAATGGTGGACAATTCAGATGCTCCCCAGGAACGAGGCTTGATGGCTAGATCGGCAGTCTCCGTCATTCTGTTTTGCTGGTCTTCTGTTCGAATCTGGAGAGCGACAAATAATTTCATTATTTTTCTTTTTTTGAAAAAAATTTTATCTATATTTCTCCATATTTCATAGAGTTAACAAGAATTATTCCAAATCATATATTTCAAAAAGATATTTTAATTTCAAAATATTTCTATATTTATTCGGAATTTTAAGAGTCATATTCGCACACATGCGCAGAATCTCTTCCTATTCTTAGCATTGTGCCTTTAAAACCAGTTTCACACCGTACTTAAAAGTTATTGCCGAGTCGTAATGAGAATCTTAGACGTTTCCGAAGCACTCGAGGTACGATGCTTGGTGACTAGATCGGCAGTGTGTGTCCTTCTATTTTCATAGTCTTCTATTCCAATATGGAAAGAGACAAATAATTTAATAATGTTGCTTTGTTTAAATAAATTTTATCTATATTTCTCCAATATTCATAGAGTTACCAAGAATTATTCCAAGTCATATATTTTAATGTCTAAATTTCTCCATATTAAACCGGAATTTTAAGAGTCAAGTACGCGCACAAGCGTAGAATCTCTTATTATTCTAAGCATTGTGCTTTTAAAACCCGATTTCCACCGCATTTAAATCTTATTGCCGAGTCGTAAAAGAATCACAAACCCTTCAGACGCTCTCGAGGTACAAGACTTGGTGGCTAGATCGGCAGAGTGTGTCATTATGTTTTACTGGTCTTCTGTTCGAATCTGGAGAGCGACAAATAAATTTATTATTTTGCTTTTTTTGAAATAAATTTTATCTATATTTCTTCATTATTCATTGAGTTAATATGAATTATTCCAAATCATATATTTTAATTACAAAATATTTCTATATTTAATCGGAATTTTAAGAGTCATGATCGCGC
>JAPMOR010108108.1:0-19908 GCA_026543865.1 Argiope aurantia | reverse complement strand
TATATGCGTGCCAGCCACCACACACGCGGAGAATCGTCGGTCGGCAATATTCGAACTCACCAACTAAGGGATGCGAGTTCCAACGCCCTCCCAAGCAGGCTATTCGGTCCTTTCTCTTGGAATGTAGATACTAGAAACAGATTCATCAGAAAAAAAATTTTTCTTCCGAATTAGCATTATTTTTGGATTATTCTGACATTTAATTATCCAAAGATTCTTTACGTCACCATCGACTTTTTGCCACATTAAAAAAATTATCATTATAGTAAAAATATTCCTCTTTATTTTTTTTTAAATTTTCAATTAACTGATCCATCTGTAGGAAAAAACTTTGTTAAGAATTATCAGAATTATATAGCAGAACATATTTAGAAATAGAATAATCTTACCATTTATGATCGTTATAGTGTGGAGATATTCGGGATAATTATCCAGAAATGTCTTCACAATGTAAATTATTATCTGCAAAACTGAAAAGTGACAAAAAAAATTAAGACAAAAGAAAGCCTACATTTGCTAAGCAATTATTTCAATTTAGAGAACTAGAGAAAAAGAAAAGAAATTCTGAATTCCGAAAAATTAATAATACAATTTTTAGAAATTTAGAAAATTGAATATCCAGAAATGTAAAAGAATCAAAATTCAGGAATTTAAATTATTTAATTTTAAGAAATATGTAGACTTTACTATTGTCGTGTAAAAATAAGCCGCAAGCTGGATCGCTCATAAATAGTTTTTAAATTAGAAATTTAAATTAATTTAACTCAAGTAGAAGTGAAAAAATATTCAAAGAATAATCATAAAATAATTTAAATGTCAACTTTTAGAATTACTGTGGAATTATGGAATGGCATAATTATCAAATGGTATCGAATGAATTTAAAAGCACTAAAGAATTCTGGGATAACAGAAAAATCGTTTGTCATCCAATCAGAATCTTTTAAACTGGAATCATATTAAATTTATGCTCATGATGATGTTCATGTATTAAAGATTCGTATTAAGGTTCTCTGTCAGTTCAATATTATAGCAAAACCAATTTAAAGAAATTCGATTCTAAAAACGATTTCGATTATTTGTTTTAATATTACTGACAAATGAAATTTTTTTAATTAACTTATCTTTCTGTAACATTTACTTATCTTTCTGTTGCTGATTCTTTTTTTTAAATTTCTGGATGGTTTCCTATTTATTTATTGAAGAAAACAGGTGATATATTTTCCTTTTTTTTCACTTTTTCCTTAGAAATGAATTTTTATTTTGACCAGAATGAACCACAAAAGTGTGACTGTAAAAGTTCTTGATTTATTCTTACTAAATTCAATCAGAGATGAATTGAAAATGCAACTGCAAGTTATTAAAAAGATTTTTAAAAAGTGCTACACCGAACGAACGAGCCAACTAAACGGACTTGTATTAAAAATTTTAGGAAAACAATATACAGGCAAACATATAGAAAAAAAATGAAAATGAGGAAATAAATATTATTATATCTAAATCTGATGTTAAGTCTAAGATCCTTGAAATGAATCCTATTGCAAACATATATTAAATAATGTTTATAGGAAAGAACCGACACTCATCTATACAAATGTGAAATTTAAAGGACATAGGTAAATAACCTATATGACAAAAAATCCACTTTGTTCTGCACATCAGTTTAAAAATCAGCAAGCTCGTGATACTCTATACCCGTTAAAACTTTCTTTGCAACTGATGCAATTTCTTTTGTAGTTGAACTTAAATAATTTATCATATATAAAAATATATATATATATATATATATATATATATATAAAAGAAATAGTCGACAACTAAATGATATTGCTACAGTTAGATACAAAAAAGTTTGTAATAGAATAATATTCTATACATATAATATTCGGTAATTTACCTTTCATGTTCACAGCTTTTGCATATGATAATTCATCAAAATCGTAAATTGGTGTTAATATAGGTTTTCCAAGTTGATAACGCTTCTGAAAAAAGCACAAATGTATAAAATATAATATATTGACAAAATAGTATATAATAAAAATATAAAAATAAATAGAAATATAAAAAATTATGAAACAATAAAAATAACAAATAAAGGGAAAAATTGTAGGAAAACCGGAGTAAAGAAAAAAAAAAGGCTTAAAAGCATATGAAAAATGAGGGGGGAGGTATAGAAAATTACATAATATGTTGTCACATAATATATGCAATAACTGTAAAATTCTTTAAGGAAAATGGATATATATATATACATGGTGTTGCCGAATTTGACCGACAAATTCAGAAGGGTGATAGGAGGCATCAAGAGGATAAAGAATCCCCATACAACATGGGGTCCCAAACGACGTTTAGGGCGTAAAAATCCCAAAAATATAAAAAATCGGCAAACTTTTGGAAACTGAAAAAAAAAAATAATAAAAAAATAACAAAAGGTGTTTCAACTATGAATTTTTTGAAGAGAAGGCACATTCTTAAAGGCTATTTTTCTTGTAAGTAACATGTCGATTTGATGAACCAGGGGATCGTAAATTATTGAAAACGAAAAAGTAGTTAAGAACCCTTATCTGCAAACATATTAAAACTTTAAGAAAATTAAAAGCTTGCAAATATAAAGAATTTTATACTCTTTGATTTGATATAAGTTTGTAGTGTGAACACTGAGAAGGTTTTAAGATATTGAAGAAAAACTTAAATGTTTGCCAGGAAACATCGCTGCAACATCGGTACCGATGTTTACAGAGGATGTTGCCAAATTCGAAAGGTAAATTCAGAGAAGTGATAGTAGGCATTAAGGAGAAAAAAAATTCATAAAACATAGGGTCGCAGAAGACGTTTATTCAGTGAAAATCACAAAAACAGATATCGAAGAGACAATTAGCCTGGCGAAGAGAATGGCCTTAAGAATACAAGTATTTGGAACAAGGAAGTTGAGAAGAAGAAGCTTTCTCGTATCTAAATTTTCCATGCGTTCGAGGAATATAAAAGCAACGAGCATTGCAGAATTGATGGTTCGAGGAATATAAAAGCAGCGAGCATTGCAGAATTGTTTGTTCAAGGAATATAAAAGCAGCGAGCATTGCAGAATTGATGGTTCGAGGAATATAAAAACAGCTTGTATTCATTAAAGAGCAGTGCGAAATTGATTGTCGATAAATTTCATTCGCAAACAACATGTCAGATTTCACGAATGACTAATATGCGGATATGCATTTAATTTACGATCGAGCTGATGGTAATGGACGGCTGGCACAGAGAATATACCAATAGCAATATCCAAGTAGGCGTTGTCCATACCACAGCGCCTTTGCAAATATTCAGACATTGCTGGAGACAGGAACCTACAAAATAACGAGGCCAAGTGTAGTGTCCGAACGCCTCAGTGGCGCAAAGTATCTTGTTTTCTTGCAGCACGTCCTTCCGGATTTACTGCAGGAAATACCATCCATTGCATGTCAGAACATGTAGTTAATGCATGCTGGTGTACCAGAGCATTTTTTGAATTCTGTGCTTAACTACATAGATGATACATATTCTGGGACGCTGATAGAACGTGTCGGATTTGTTGATTGGCCTCCACGTTCACTTCGATTCGGCAATCCCTTCGATTTCTTTTTCTGGGGCCATATGAAATTTCTTGTTTATCAGACACCTTTGGATACATTGAAAGATCGCCATAGCTGCTGGAGAATTCGCAAGCACATCTGGTATGTTTGAGCGCGTCCGGTGGTCTTTTAAACGTCGTTGATGGTTTTGTAATGACTTTCGCGGCCGCAACACTGAGCAATTTTTATAAAAGTTTCTCATCGTCTCCTTTCTTATGTTAAAATGTCTGTTCTGTAAATGTATGCTGTATTTGTATTCCAGCAAATAAAATGTTACCGTCGTTTGCGACTTTATATTTCTTTGAAAATTCTTTTCGTCTTGATGCCTGCTATTACTCCCATAATTTTTCGATAGAATATTGCAATACTTTCTGTAAACTTTGGTGCCGATGTTGCAGCGATGTTTGCTGGCAAACATTTTAGTTTTTTTTAAATATCTTAAAACTTCCTCAGTTTTCACACTACAGACTTACGTCAAATTAAAGAGTATAAAATTCCTTATATTTTCAAGATTTTAGTTTTCTAAAAGTTTTAATATTTTTGCAGATAAGGGTTCTAAACTACTTTTTCATTTTCAATAATTTACCACCCGCTGGTTCACGAAATCAGCATTTACGTACGTGAAAAATTGCCTTTAAGAATGTGCTTTCACTTAAAAAAAAAACCATAGTTGAAACACCTTTTGTAATTTTTTTATTAATTTTTTACAATTTCCAAACGTTCGTCGAACCCCTATATTTTTGCGATTTTTACCCCCTAAACGACGTTTGGAACCCCATGTTGTATGGTGATTCTTTATCTTCTTGATGCCTACTATCACCCCTCTGAATTTGTCGGTAGATTTCGGCAACACCCTGTATATATAATAATAATAAAATAAATACTTCTGTAATAAAATACATAACGTTGTTGTATATTAAGTAGATTTTTCTAGGCCTATTCTGTAGGTCATTTTTAGAATTCAATGTATTGTTTTAGAATAATTTTGAAAAAATGAAAAATACCCATTTTACTTTACTTTTTCAACAAGTAAACAAAGGTTTTTAAATTGGAAGAAAAAATTCGAGTAGACTTATTGGTCTCTGAAGTGATTGTAGCAATATAATTGGTTTTTACTGATTTAAAATTTCCGACAGTTTGCCTAAGCCAAGGAAATAAAATGCAATTAATTTTCTCTTCCCTATGCCCCTACCCGAAAGAAAAATAGGGAAGCATATACTGAGGTTTCAGGGACTTTTTAGATATAATTTAAAAGGATAAAATCAGCATCTCTTTGAAAAAAATGAAAGATTAAATATTTTACGAAGAAATAAATGCCCACTTTTTTGTCAAAAGGTTTTGTGCTATAAGGGAAAAAAATAAGTGACAGGAACATCTAGGCTGTCATATCGGGAATGTAGCCAGCATTGTCTGCAATGATTTTTGCATTGAAAATATTTCTTTAATTTTGAAATTTTCATTCAGTTTGCTTATTTTATATTAAAACAGAAAATGAAATTCTAAATTCTGAATTTCCTTTACCACCAATTCTTCTAATACAGTAGGGCCCTTCAAAAATGACGATGAGTAGCTTCCAGTATGGTTGTTGGTGCTCGCCATCCTGGTGGGTACAAAAAAAGATGGTGGTTGGCTACCTCCCATCGATTATGGAACTTATTTTCCATGGGAGTACTGTGGTCGTTGATTGTCCTTAGGACTCAACCACAGTTCCCGCCATCCGCTATGCTGTCCAGGAAGTCCGGTTATCCATCTGCCTTAGGGCGGATCGGATTCAATTCGTGATTATTACTAATTCTTTTAAAATAGGATTAAAGTATTTTTTTATGTTTATTGATACTCATTAGATTCAGAAGTCTCCAATTATAAAAAAAAAATATTAAAATATGCATTTTATTTTACACAATCATTTTCCCCAGAATATCAACAATGGTTTCATAAATTACATATAAAATGCTAAAAAAACAATTTATGAATTAATGTTATTCAAATAAAAAAAATTAGTACAATACATTTCCTTTTTCACTCTCCTTGATCAGCTTGTCTCTCAGTTGGTCAATTAAATACATCAAATACTTCGTGACATCCGTTTTCTTTATCACATTCAAAAGACCTAAAAATCATTGTGTAAGAATTAAAACATATTAATCAAACACTAACATTATAAATAAGACTTAACCAGAAAAAGTTGTCTCTTCAAAAATTTCTCGAATACTCTGTAATAAACTTGTCATGTCAGGAAACCTCTTACATGGCATTGGCGTATAATTGTTACGAAATATTAATTTTTGGCGTGAATTTAAAAGTTTTCCTGAATCTCTCGTGTCATCCTTAGGGAATTATTTGACTATTAATTCCTGGTATGCTTTAATAATTTCTAAAAATTGAATTTAAAATTTAAATACATTTTTTCTCAAAAACTGGACTTAAAATTTCTCTTGTTGTCACACAATTTCATTCCAAATTTGATAGATCAAAGACACTACAGTTTTGAAATATCGCATTTACATGTTTCTGAAAATACAGACAATTAATTCACTTTTGGATTTGGCTGAAAATTCGCCAAGTGTCTACATTGTAGATTTTAAGTTTGAGCCCTACATTTTATCTATCTATCTCTCTTCGTTTTGTAATTATCGAGCTAACTTATATTCGACCTGCCTGACAGACAGACTTCCTCTTAACAGAATTTACTCAAACTTCTATTGAAATCATTGTATTATGAAAAATGGTGTGATGTAAAATACCATATGATATTGATGTAAATACCATATACCAAATTATAAATGTCCAAATCAAAGCATTTTTCAGTTGTCATTGATACAGAAGGACAGACATTTTCTAAAAATTTATGAAGTAGTCTAAAAATTTAAGAAGTAGTCTGGATTATTAAAGTGCTATGATTTAGCCTTGCCCCTTGTTTTTAGTAACATTTGGGATGAAAATAATATTCTGAACGAATCTTTCGCTTCTCTGGTAATTTTCTGCAACATTTTGAACTGAGTGCTTTTATATGTTGGCGATATTATATTCAGGGGAGATTACGTGACTTTCTGCTGATGTATTTGCTTCTTCATTTCATAAGATTTAGATGAACGAGAAAATACTGGGAATTCCAAAAATGATGGTTGATTATGAAAATAAAATTTAAAAATTAAAAAAAAAAAATAGAATGTGATTGAAATATATTGTTTCCGGTTTTACGTTAGAAAATCAGGGAATTTTATTCCACCTATTGCAAATTTATTTAACATTGTCACCAAAAGATGGCGCAACAGGTGATCTACAAGTTATGCAGTTAAAATGAAGTAGTCAAGATCTCTTAATTTTTGCTAGAGACTGCGCCAAGTTGTTTTTGCAAATGGGGGCTGCATTGAAAACATCGTTGTTTAATCTTTTGCAACAATCCTTGTAACAATTTCATACCGATTTTTATTTATTTTTTCCTGTTTTACCACATCAATTGTTTGTGTTTGTGGCAATTCTAACCAAATTTGCAATTTGGTGGAGCAAAATTCAATAATTTCCCAATTATAAGGCTGCAAACTATGCATTCTTGCCGCTATAAATGCATGGACATGCTATTTCTTTCAAGTTCTGGCGAAACTATAAATTAGGAACAAATATTTCGAGGTGTTCAACTATGTTCAAATGGTGTTTCAACTATGAATTTTTTTAAGGGAAAGCACATTCTTAAAAGCAATTTTTCCTGTAAGTAACATACTGATTTGATGAACCAGGGGGTCGTAAATTATTGAAAAAGAAAAAGTAGTTTAGAACTCCTATTTGCCAAAATATTAAAACTCTAAGAAAAATAAAATCTTGAAATTATAAGAAATTTTATGCTCTTTAATTTGATATAAGTGTGTAGTTTGAAAACTGAGGAGGTTTTAAGATATTCCTGTAAAACTAAAATGTTTGCCTCGAAACATCGCTGCAACATCGGTACGATGTTTACAGAGGGTGTTGCCAAAGTCAAAAGGTAAATTTAGAGAAGCGATAGTAGGCATTAAGGAGATAAAAAACTATCATAAAACATTGGGTCGCAGGAGACGTTTATTCAGTGAAAATCGCAAAAACAGACATCAAAGAGACAATTAGCCTGGAAAAGAGAATGCCCTAAGAATCCAAGGATTTGGAAGAAGGTAGTCGAGAAGAAGCGTTCTCGTATTTAAATTTTCCATACGTTGTAGGAATATAAAAGCAGCGAGCATTGCAGATTTGATGGTTCGAGGAATATAAAGCAGATTGTATTCATTAAAGAACAGTGCAGAATTGATAGTCAATAAGTTTCATTCGCAAACATGTCATATTTCACGAATGACGAATATCCAGATATGCATTCAATTTACGACCGAGCGGATGGTAATGGACGGTAAGCACAAAGAATATACCAATAGCAATATTCAAGTAGGTGTTTTCCACACCACAGCGCCTTTGCAAATATTAATAGACGGTTGTGGGAGACAGAATCCTTCAAAAGAATACAGGGCCCGAACGCTCCAGTGGCGCAAAGTATCTTGTTTTCTTGCAGCACGCCCTTCCGGATTTAGTGTAGGAAATACCGGCCATTGCACGCCAGAACATGTGGTTAATGCATGATGGTGCACCAGCGCATTTTTTGAATTCTGTGCGTAACTACGAAGATGAAACATATCCTGGAACATGGACTGGACGTAGCGGACCTGTTGATTGGCCTCCACGTTCCCCAGCCCCCAATTCCTTGGAGTTCTTATTCTGGGGCCATATGAAATCTCTTATTTATCAGACACTTTTGGATACATTGAAAGATCTCGTAGAATGGATCGGCGTCGATTCTGGAGAAATCAGAAGCACACCTGGTATGTTTGAGCGCGCCAGGTGGTCCTTTAAACGTAGGTGTCGGTTGTGTAATGACCTTCGCGGCCGCAACATTAAACATTTTTTATAAAAGTTTTTCATCTTCTCCTTTCTTATATTAAAATGTCTGTGCTGTAAATGGATACTGTATCTGTATTCCAGCAAATAAATTTTCACCGTCGTTTGTGACTTTATATTTCTTTGAAAATTCTTTTCGTTTTGATGCCTAGTATTACTCCTGAGAATTTTTCGATAGAATTTTGCAATACTTTCAGTAAACATTGGTGCCAATCTTGCAGCGATGTTTCCCAGCAAACATTTAATTTTTCTTGAATATCTTAAAACCTCCTCAGTTTTCACACTACAGATTTACATCAAATCAAAGTGTATAAAACTCCTTATGTTTTCAAGATTTTATTTTTCTTAGAGTTTTAATATTTTGGCAAATAGGAGTTCTAAACTACTTTTTCGTTTTCAATAATTTAGGACTCCCTGGTTCATCAAATCAGCATGTTACTTACATGAAAAATTGCCTTTAAGAATGTGCTTTCACTTAAAAAAATATCATAGTTGAAACACCATTTGTTATTTTTTTAATTAATTTTTTACAGTTTCCGACATTTTTCCGACTATCTATATTTTTGCAATTTTCACCCCCTAAACGACGTTTCTGACCCCATGTTGTATGGTGATTCGTTATCCTCTTGATGCCTAATATCACCCCTCTTAATTTGTCGGTCGAATTAGGCAACACAATGTATATATATATATATGTCACCGTGAAAATATATCACCGTATAGAATCACCGTGAAAAATTCAAGCACTTGTCATACCGGTGGATCAGATTACCGATCCCATCGCCTTTCAGAAGAATTTGCCATTAGTGCTGTGATGTCGACTTTAACGTTCCTTTTAAACTCCGGATGAACTTGGAATTTATATTTTGATCTCCCAGCTCATTCTTCAATTCAAGATAGATATGAAAATCTAAATTGTCTCCAAACTGCTTTCTGTATGAAAGAGGGTTCTGTCTCTCTCTTTCTTTTTTGTATTTTTGTGGTCTCTTAGGACTTTTGAAAGCAGAATGCACCTCTTTAGAAACATAACGTATACAGAGATGAATAACAGGGTTCGTGTTTAGTTCCCTTTCATTATATAAAAAAAGAAATAGAGGAAAAGAATTTCTTACGTACCTTTTGCATCTGCTCGACCTAGGTCATGGACCAGAACGGCACATCCATCTTTATCGTAACAAGCAAGGCTCACAGGAACATATTTAACCATAAACTAAAAAAAAGTAATGAAATATCACATGTAATATGCATGGTTTTCTATAGATATTCTAATAAAATTATGAGGATAGATGGAAGACCTAACAAAAATAAAACAGAGGCAGTGGTCTCCCCTAATTGTTCTTGTATATTCTCTAACAAATATGTCATTCCTGCTCCACCCGCCTAAGAAAAAGAAGATATTAGAAAGACCATGAAAGGTACAAATGCTTAGATGTTTTTTTTTTTGTTCAGAAACCCTCTTATGAAAAGTTTGTGCCACATAGTATTGTGAAGAAAAAACCGAATATGCACTTTTGGATTCGATATTCTGATCTTTTGAAATAAAAGCTGGATACAGAACTACAACTTTAATAACAAAGGCCATATAAAATTTCATTTATCTAAGTGATTGGGTTATTGTACAATCGCGTGTGCATGCAAGGGGATACACAGGCTCATAGAAAATCACACCCTTGACGGATTTAGTTTGAAATGTGAACTAATGAACATAAAACACTAAACCCGCGCATTTCAAAACTGAGCATAAAAGGCTAATAAATCCTATTAATGTAGAGGGACGAGACTCTTTATTAGGTGTTATGCCATGGATCAAAGAATTGAGTTCAGTTTCAGGAACTACTTTTTATTAGCCCGTTAGGTTCCACGGCACAAACATTTTACACAAGCATATTGAAGAACAAATTCACACGGCAAGCATGGACAACACAAGAGACAAGAATGAGGAATCATGGGAAAACATGGCATTTGATAGGTGGCTCTAGTAGCGCCACCTATGAAGAAAGGAGAAGGCAGTAATTGTAACCGCTACATTAAGTTGATGCGTTTTTGAAATATCGCACTTGCGCACATGCGATAGACAGATGTTTAATCTCTGGGGAAAACTGGTTCTAAATTTGATGCAAATCAATAATTTAGATGCCAAGTTTTTGTATCAAATTTTATTTACCTGGATCATATAGGTAGACTTTGGTCAATTTATTTATTGTAAATACTACATATCAAAATTCATCAAATGTGTTTCAGTTATCAACAAACAGATAGACAGAAATAATTCCAAAAACGTATTTTTAGTCTGAAATGTGGAGATTCATTAAAATTTCAAATTCGAAATTTTCGCCGATTATATTTCTTGTGCGAGATGGCAGGAAGAACATTTAAGACTCAAATAAATAATTAATTAACAAATTTTACATAAATAAAAAGATGTCATTGGAGGTAACTTTTATATCACAGTTTAAGCACATTGAAATCTTCAAAAGAGAACCATGATAATGTTGAATAAAATTTATTACAGTCTTGCTTAGGCTGTGTTAAATTTGATTCAACATTATCATGGTCATCAATTTTATTCAACATTATCATTCTAATCACGAGAATCCTAGTTAAGCTTATAGATATTTAAGAATGTTGTCCTGATTCTTGCAATCATTCTCGGCATGATAATGAAATGGTAAAATTTACTACACCTGATAACATTACAATGTAAATTGACTCCCCATTTAGAGAAACACATAAGTTATCGACAGGAGTAGTCTCCCTTCAGTTTTCTTTCATATTATTTAATATATTAACCTCTCCTAAAATTATAGATCTTTTCTTGGGCCACTAATACCTTGTATGACATTGATAGAAAATAGTCACGTAATATATGTTATAGTCACAAGATCACGTAACGAATTTCATTAATTCAATGCATTGCATGCAGCAAAAGCACACACAAACAAACAGTCAATTATTTGGCAAATTGGATTCCAAATTTGATAAGAATATGCTTTTTAGATGTTAAATCGGCATACCAAAATTTTTCTATCTGGCTCTCATTGCTTTGTAATTTTTAAGTTCATTTAAACTCGAAAACCAGATAGTCAGACAGACTTCCTCTTCAGTGAGGATTTCTTCAAAACCTCGAGTTCGAATTTTTGATTATTACAATACTTTCTCAATGCTTCATATATGAGAAAGTAATGATGTGCATAACAAGGAGATGTTGCTGCTGGAGTTTGAGAAACAGGCATTCTAAGAAAACTCACGAGAACATTGAACAGTCATTTTATTCCCTTGATAAATTTTTCAGTCAGGAAATGTAATTTTGAGAGTTTTATCAAATGAATGTGTTGTGTTGTGACTTATGGTACTTTGCAAGCCCTCTGTCAGCGATTTAGACCGAGTGAGTGCATCTTGTTTTTTCAGTAGCGCCAACTAGGGTCAAGAGTACGACTTAGCTACTGCATGCAACACATTCGTTTGCACAAACCCTTTTTACATGGGGACACATTCCTAAACCTAACAGACAGAATACAGAAGAACAACAACCGGGACGCCAGATTACGGGGAAGACGCGCTCCCTCTATGCCAGGACGCCGGCTATCAAATGAATGACATACAAAACATCATCTTACATTTTAATAATTGATATCTTTCATTTACTTGTAGTTAACAGTATTCTACAGTTTTATATGAACTGAGCATGCATAAATATTTCTAAAATATTCATGAATTATAAATTACTGTAAATACTGTATAAATCACTAAACTTTATCAGTTGCTTATGATATTTTTTTTCGATGACGGATATAGCCATTCTAGAAAATATTTCAGTTTCGAGAAATTCAGTTTATATTCCTCAAAATTCCAATTAACTGAAAACGCTATTTATTGTAAAATATTAAGAGTTTTGCTTCAGTTTCAGAACATTTTAATAAAAGAAGTAGGAACTAAACCAGCCATTAGACTCACCTCTGATGGTTGATAATCTGTTAGCATTGTATCTACTCCCAGTTCTTTTCTCCAGGCTATATGCTAAAAACAGCAAGAAAGAAATTCGTGTAAATGAAATTGCTATAGATTAATTCATTAATATTCTGAGAAAGGATTTCTACATTTAAAATACAATGTGAGTTGAAAGAAATAGAATAAGTTAATTCAAGAAATGCGAGACATTTTACAACAAATTCTTGTTTTGATTTTTGCCAAAAGTAACATTGCATGAATAAGCAAGAATTAAAAAAAAAGTTTAATACTTTATAAATATTAAACAGATTGTAAAAATAGTATCATTCACAAAATGTAAAGAAAAATATATAAGTTTTTACATGTCTTTAAACTGTAAATACAGATTTTACTTCGTTTCAATTGTTTTCCAAGTTTTGCAGATACCGTCATTTTTATACTGATTTTAATTTTAAAATAGGCATAATTGTAAATGTGCCTTATTTTTCTGGAATTTTCTCACAAGAAAGGGGATAATTTGTAAAAAGGAGATACAAATTGTTCAAAAGTTTAAAAATAATAAAATATTTATAAAAAAAGGAAAAAAAAAAACCCACCTCTTTATATGAAAATTAAAAATTGTTCAAAAGAGCTGCTGTCAGTTCATAAAAAAAAAATACTGACAAATAAACCATGTAAAAGCAGATAAAGAATTTTCAGAAAACATTAAGACAAAGTGACTTAATGATGTGAAAGGGCGAATATAATAAGATTGAGGGATACAGGATGCATTCAAATAACGGGGGCGTTACATTAGTAAAGAGCTTAATATTTATTTTAAACAACAATTGTAAAAATGTTGCAAAATAACAAGGAAAGTATCTTACTTATGTATTTACTTTATATTATAAGCAGATATTATGGTTCACAATTTCATACCTCTTGAGGGATCCGAACAGAATTTGGCATACATGTTTCTTAGAAGAGCAACGTATGCTATTAGAAAATGTGCAAAGGGTCCAAAACGGAATGAAATCGATGCTAAATGACTCTAAACTTTTCCATATCACTTTGAAACATATCATAACATAAAAATAATTTTTATACCAATTGAAATTTTTAAAAAAATTACTTTTTAGAGGTATAAATTTTATTTCTGTATAATTAATTCTGTATAACAGACTGATTAAGTCAGCATTCCTAATTTAATATTTTCAGTTACCAATATTAATAATTAAACTTTAATATTAATAGTTCAATTATAACTTTAAAGAAATGCGAAAGTTTTAAAGAATAATAATTATAAATTTAACATTTAGATCCGTTGTTGGATCCGTCTAGGTAAGCGCAAGTGTTCAGTAGAATTCAATTGATTGGTGAATTGAGCTGTGTGCCGAATCCTGGAGTTTATTTTAGAAGGAGCATCGTGTCATGTGCGAAGTAGCCCGTCGTGTCGTAGTGAGTCGACAGATGGAAAAAGTTAAAGCGAGGAGACAGTGGAAAATTGCAGACGTTTGGAGAGATCGTAGACTAAAGCTACATAGATTCCCTCCTCCTGCTGAATTCTGTCTGGCTGCTTTGTGTGCTGTGATTGTTGTTATGGGCTGTTGTTTGTATTAAGTGTGCTGCTGTGTATTGCTTGTGTGTTTCTCGGCTGTGTATTTGTCGTCTCTTTATTCCTGCCTTTGTGTTAATAAAGCCTTCATTTATTACTGAAGTTGGTTAATTGTGTTACACCATACACCCACTACAAGCGAACCCATTGAATTTACGGACTTAGTGGAGGAAGTTTTAACAAACATACCAAATGTATTGGTGACTAAATGTTTATTTGATCAGAACTTGCTTTGACTTAAAATCAACTGTAAATAAAACGTTTTCTTTCCAAAAAATCCTCGCATAGTTTCTTATCAAGAATGGTTTTCTTGAAATTACAAATTTTAAACACATTTATTTGACTTTACCTATTTTATGATTCATTCATCGATCATTTTATAATGCTCTAAAATTGTGAAATTCTATAAACTTTTTATAGATGGAACTAATTATTTTAATATTTTCACAGTTTAATTATCCAATCCCAATTAACCAATTAGTTGATTTCAAAACAGTGGCGCCATCTGGAAGTGAGTTTGAAAGGGAACGGAATTTATCGTACATCATTGCATGCTATCATTTGCTTTGTATTAAAATGTTTAAAATAAAGTTTACTTACTTTTCTTAGCATAGCTTCAGCTTGTTCCAGATTAAAATTCCGTGCTAAAAAAATGAAAATAATTTTAAGCATACAGTGCGCTTTTAAAAACACTTCAGCTTCAATTTTTTATGTATATATTCGTTTCTGCCGAGAATACAGATATAATCTTGGGGAAATGACGAAGAGAAAATTACACTGAAAAGTTTACCTTTAGCAAATCGGTAAAAGAGAGACACATCTTCCAGCATTTTTGGACTCAAGTCATTGATTGTTCGTGCTTTCAACTGAAAAATATGAAACAGATTTTAAAATTGTTTATTAATTTAAAAGTTGTAAAAAGATAAAGAAATGAAAAGATTTTAATGCATTTGTAAGATACTCGTATTTTTAGAATGAGTGAAATTTGTTTCAGAAATCAGATTGTGCTTTTCTAATTATTTTTAATTTGATTCTTTTCATATAGAAATAATTAGAAAATAAACAATTTCAACATCCAAATTTTGATAATTTCAGATCTGCTACAGTCTGAAAAATCAATCTTAAAGAATTATAAGTATCTATTTGTGAGAGCGATAATTCTAAAACGCAATAGTCTAGATGAATGACGTTTGCTTTACTGGTTTCCCAGCAGAAAACAATATTTTTGTTTAATTTTCGATGCAAAATTTCTACAGCAAATCAATTAATATCAAGTAATCAATTTGATTACTTGAAAAATTTGAACAATCAAACTTGTTTTGTCACGAATTTAACTACAAATATTATATAAAAAAAAAGTCTTATTTCACCGTACCGTTTTTTTCTTAGTTTTTCTAAACTGTTTTGCATAAACTTAAGAACATAAACTTATTTTTATTTTTTACTTTATACTTTAAATAAATTCCATCGGCCATTCATACATTTAAAATGATAAAAGATAATCTGTTTATTTAAAAATAAAAATAATTCAGATTAATTTTAAGATAAAATATGTAGGTTGTTAAACTTTCTGAACGATAATGGTTTTTCGCATTAGTTGAAGATTAAGAGACCTTTGAATCACCGTTATCTATTATTAAATAATAACTTATTATGTAACCCATTATATAATATTATTATCTTTGCCTTTAACTTTTCTATTGTTAACGGAAGCAATGCTACTAACTTAAAAAAATGATATTTGCTTCCTCAATAAGTTCATGGATTATGTAATAAAGGTATTAATGATTTCATTACACAGAAAAGATACTTAAAAATCCCTTTTTTTCATATTATAATCATTATAAGTAATTTACAAATTTTTTTGAGGGCCTTTGTGTTTAACTAGTTGAAATTAAGTGTTTATGAAAGCCTGTTTATTCAAACACGTGTTAAAAATTATTTGTTTTACTTAAGTCTGTATACAAATACACTTTATAATCCTATTAAGATTCAAATTTCATGTCATACTTCTTTTAATGCAATAACTTGGCAAACCTGAATCAGAAATCTAGGTAGAAATGGGATAGTTGTGACAATTTAGAAGTTTGACTTTTTTCTCAAATTCTTACATGCCTTTTTTTCAAGTTGAGTGTTTTCTGCATTTAATTTTGTTTCAGTTAGTTTTGCTGTTGTTATTTATGGCACTTTTCACGCCCGCTGAAGAACTGTCAGCGATTTAAGCCGAGTGTGCAGTAGCTTCTGAGGTCAAAGGCTCCTTAGTACCCGAGGGCAGGAGTCTCATATGAAGGCGACACACACATTCGCTTCTTTCACACACTTCACAGAAAAAACACGGTGTGGAGAACAACCATGCCCGAACCAGAAAAGCCCAGATCACAGGGAAGACGCGCTTCCCCTAGCCAGGTCGCCTACTCAGTACTAAGTGTTTAGTTAATAAATATTTCAGATAAACAAACGCATTAGCACCAAATTAGGAAGCCTCAAATATAAAAACATTAAATTCTCAAAAATTATGATGGTATTAAATCGAATTCGTTTTTCTTCTTCAGTGGTTAGTAAGGAAATTACATATGTAAAAGCATTGAAAAGCTATAAAATCTCTGAAATAATCATCGAGAATAGAATTTAAGTGTATCCTTTCAAAGAAATCAAGGCAACAAACTTTATCATTGATGAGGAAGATTGAACAAGTCTCTTAGCAGATTGGGCAATGTCCTCTGATGCTCTTCTGAAATGTTATTTACATTCTAGGAAAGAAATTCTACAACTTTACAATTGATGGAACAAGACCAACCCTTCCTAGCATTCCCATAGGTATTCAAATAAGATATTAAGGATTCGTAAGTTGAAGAATAATTAGAGGAATAATCATAACAGCCGAGATGTAAATGATTTTTTTAGTGACATATGGCGAACATGATGGAATATTGATAATCATTGATGACACAATTTTTGGGAAATTGATACCACAGTTCTCCAAAATTGAAGCTTGGAATGCTTGATGTAGTAAAGTTCTTGTGGAAAAAAGTGTCAAATAGTTTGTAGATGAACTGAACTCAAATGTATGGAGACGAGGAAATTGAAGTATTATACACTCGCATGAATAAGTAACAGTTTTAATGAATGTACAAGATATCTTGTACATAAATTCCCTCCTTACAGTAAAAGATGTGAGAAAATTACCTTTTTTAAAGAAATAGCAGATTTTTCTTTTTTTTTAAATTTAGAATTTTATAAATTTTAAACATTACATTTTTTTTGTTTGTTTTGAGGGATTTTGCATATATCTCTTTAGAATAAAACAATGCAATGTAACTAATAAGCAAATATTTTGATTACAAAAAAATAGTTTTTTTTTCTTACGAAATTTGGGGATTATGATTCGTTTTAACATAGTTGGTGAATTTGTCTCCATTCCAAAGTAATTTTCACAAAATTGTCCTTTTTTAAACACACATCAAAAAATGACTGTTATATTTCTATAGAATGTAAAATTAGATACCGAGAGTAATACTTTATGATGGTTTTGATTTATTTTTATATATGTTTAAATTTAAAAGCAGTTAGAAGAAAAGAAAAATGTTCCAAAGTTGTCACTATTTACATTAATAATGTTACGAATCTGTGGTGCTGCTTCCCAGCATAGTTGGTTCCCTCATCAGAAAGACTGTTTTACAGTCATCCGTATTGGACGGAGTCTGGGTGTCGCGTCGGAGGTCCCAGAGCTTGGCGAAAAACTTGGCGACCATTTGGCTACTTCGCGACGAATTTGGCGTCAAAATAGATTATACCCGAAACATCAAGAATTTTTCCGATCCGTCCATTAGGAACCGAGATACGCCTCGAAAGTTCCTGATTGGTTGAGAGGCTACTAGCCCAGCTTCCTGAGACCTATAAAAGGCGACAGTCTGCAGCTGCCGGAGTAGTCTGAATCGCCTGTAAACAACGGATCTTCCAGAGATTAGCAGAGCAGCGACGGAGTCAAGCTAGTGCTGAACTAAGCTGTGCGCTACTGGCTGCAGTAGAGTCTTGTTGTGTGCACGTCTCGGCTAAAGATAATTGTCTTCTCTATGCTGTATATAGTTGTCGTCTTTTTGCTGTCCTGTGTGTCTTTGTGTAAATAAACGTCGTTGTTTTTTTTTTTTCTACTGCCGCTTGCTGATTGAGCGTTCTCCACACCATGTAACTTCCACTATCCAAACGAACCGGGAAAATTCGTAACAGTATTAAAGGATAATGTATGTCTTTTGAGTATGTTGATGGTCTACAGGCAGACCGTTCGACTAAGAATTACCGAATTTTTTATTGATATAATTTGGTGGTTTGGAATGAGATCCCGAAGTGATTTTTAAAATTGCAATTAAATAAAATTAAAGGTGATTTTGGCGTTTATCTATAATAACTGCTGAAAATACTGATGCATAAATCTAATTTACATATTACTTTAAAATTTTAAAAATTTTGCCTTTTTAATTATGACAATTTTTGCCATGGAAATTTTTAGAGATTTCATAAGTTTTTAAATATATGTTTTATAATAATATCAACAATACTTTAATTCTTACAATATAATCTAAGTATAATAGTTTCATCACATATTTATTCTTGGGATTATCTTCCATTTTTCAAATTGAAGGAAGAAAGAATCTGTTTAGGGCTGGATAGCCTGGTTGGTATGGCGTTGGATTCTCATCGCTTGGGTTACGAGTTCGAACCCCGCCTTCCGAAGACGCACGTATAAATCTGTCGTGGTCCAAAGTTCTCCATGGCAAGAGTAATACCACTGGGGGGTACTGGTTCTGAGGTGATCGTTCGCTGACTCAGGTCTAAATTACGATCTGTGGATAAGTGAATGAAATGTATGAATGAAGTCCGTCTCGTAAAAAGTATTGTGACGTGTGAGCAGCTAAGTCGTACTCTTGGCCTCAGTTGGCACTCCTTAAAAAGCAAGAGACGCTCATTCAGCTTAAATCTGTCACAGATAACTATCAGCGGGCTTGTAAAGTGCCATAAATAAGAATAATAGATTCTGTTTATTCCCTGAGGTCAGGAAAAGTGTAAACTATTAAATAATCAAGGGGATAATAACTATAAGCTTTTTAAAATTATTTTTGTGCGAAATTTGATAACTAAATAATGCATAAGAGATTTAGCTGAAATGAAACTAAACAAATTTGCCGGGCTAATTGGCTGGTCATAAAGAGATGTAATGAAGCGATAAAAGTAAAATAAATTTTTTGAATTCATTTCACCGGAAATAAACAAATTATTGAATCAGATAACCTCTAGTAATTTTTTTATCTACATGAGAATTACTGGGATAGTTCTTAATTATTTATGACATTCTTTTGCTAAAGGAGATATTTGAATTATGTTTCAGTCTCTAAATTTATACATAATATCCATAAAAAATATAATATAAGTAAACGTAACCTGCTTTTAAAAACATTGATGGTGGATTAACCGTTGGGAGACAAATATTTTGCTAAGTAAAAAATGTTAGAATTTATTAATAATACAGCAATAATGCTTTAATTTAAAATATAGTGTACAAAGAGGTATCATAATCACGTTGATATTCATAAAATATTGTTTCTATTTTATGTATATGTTTTCTTTGAAATATGAAATCTGTTATTTCATGACATAACTAGATAATCTAGGAAACAGATTATTTACTTCATGAAATAATTATCTTTGGAATAATTAATCTATGTAATAGATTATTAATTCCAAGAAATAATTATCTATGGAATAATTAATCTATGAAATATATTATTTAATTCATGAAATAATTATCTATGGAATATTTAATCAATGAAATAGATTATTAACCTCATGAAATAATTA
>JAPMOR010108104.1:0-11162 GCA_026543865.1 Argiope aurantia | reverse complement strand
CATATATTAACTAAAATTTGACTTACAGATTTTAACATCTCAAATGTAAATCCATATAATATTTTATACTAAATGAAAAAAAGAAGCTGTCAAACTGTACATTTTGCTTGCATTTAAAAGCAATAACTCGAAAACTTACGAAATGAAATTTGATAGACATCTTGTGAATTTAACTATAGTACTCTGTAAAATCTTGCTTCGACGGTCTCATAAAAACGAATTCGATTTTCTTGCATTTATGTAATTACAATGTCAGCCATTAATCGCCAAAAAACTATCAAAGAACGTAAGTTAGATTCGTCGCAATGATAGATATCTCATTATATTATTCGCCAATTGCATTCAATTAGTGAGCAATTATCGTTTTCTTTTCTAGGGATTATACTATTCTTACGCATGAAAACAAAAATCTGATCGCTAGTGGCATTCGTGATCTTGAACAACGTCCATAACTTTAGGCAGTAAAAAAGGGGGTAATACCTTTATCAGAGAAAATGTGAGAATATTTTGTAGAAACCAACCTCTCTAATTTCCAAACAAGTAAAGGCGAAAGTCTCAATTTCTTTTTCTATCTCTGCCATCAATTTTTTTCCTATTCTGTCACTCTAATCCTATTATTTTAAAATTAGCAAAAAGTGATTGAAACATGAAATATCGTTTTCATCATTTTGTCCTCAAATGATGCGAAAAGATATTTCTTTACTCAAATAAACTAGCATTAGAATTTTAAAACAGATGAATTATAAACGGGTTGAGAAGATTTAGTATAGTTCCACTTACATCGATTTTTCGCAAAACAATGGTGTCATCTGTTTTTGTTTTTTTTTTAATTTTTCTCAAACGATATCGATAACATCGTTTTTCTCAAAACGATGGCATCAAAAAATACGTCATTTTTCTCAAAACGATGACATCGAAAAATACATCATTTTTCTCAAAATGATGTTTTTTACGGATTGAAATATCTTGGAAAATATTCCAAGTGTTATAATTTTTAAAAAGAAAATTTATACAATTCCAACTATGCATTAAATTAAAATACATATATTTATGCATTTTAAATTTCTAGTTTTTTTTGCCGGATAGAATTAAATACACGATGAAAAATATTTGCCAAAATTATGTTTGCATTCATTAAAATATACCCAGAATTGAATTATTTTAATGAATCGAAATCACGTTTCCTAATACATTTTTATACGATAACAACAGAAAAAATTAAAGATTGGACAAATTGGAACATTAAAAAATGTTTGAAATTTAGAATCTTTTTAATAATGCATTTAATTTGAAAGTGGTCTCGAGAAATATTTAATGGCCATTCAAATAAAAAGGCATGCAAAGTTTCGTTGCTTTCAGTAAATAATTTGCAAAAAATGGCTATTAAAATCCGCTGTCTTTTAAAATATAAAATAATTCCTGCATTTCCATAATCTCAGAACCCTTCAGATGCAGATTAAGAAATATTTTCTCATGCATATTTTACATTTCAGTATGATTGCTTCTTACAATTAGGACGTTTCCTGTAACAGTAAGTATTTAAGATATATTTGGATCTATTTGCAAACAACGCAATTAAATATCAATTTAAAAAACTTTGCAGTTAGAGGGTTAATATCATCTTTACTTTCTACTTACATCCATTATCCCCTTTATAATTTAATTCATTGATGGTTCCACGCCCATTTCTCAAACACTTTGATCCCATCCAAACGATATCTACGCTTTTCTCAACGGGTATCTTCCGCCCCTGCGATTGTCCCCCTAAATTCCAGGGACGAGAGATGGTCAGGCCTCCTGGCTGACGTCACAGCCGCCATCACCATGGCGACGTTTAGACGCCGAAATCAGTCCTCCTTTCATTCAGTTCGGCTAGAGCATGTGCTCGGGAAGGGTGTGTGTGTTTCGGGCGGGGAGGACGCCCCCGCTGGCCCCGCGCATGGGATAATTCATAGCGGACGCCCCTGAATAGTGCCCGAGTGAAATGGATTGACACATCAAACGCTGTTTTGCCCATTTTGGATTATGTATGAATGTGTTATGTGTATTATAATCAATGGTGACTACTTGGTAAGGACTACTTTCACGTGGATTCGTACAAAGGTAGATTTTTTTTTTCTTTTCTTGCTTTTTTTTTTATTTTGCTGTTGAATGTCAGATGAAATTTTATAAATTTATCAATAATTAAACGATAACGCATAATCTTTCTTGATAGACATTCAAATAGATGAAATAATCTTCATACAAATGCTGACAAAAAGATTCAAATTTTTTTGAAAAAGTTTCGAAGGAGTATCGTGCTGTAATATTGTATTTATTTATTGTAGGACTATTGTGCTACAATATATTTTATATAAGATGTTTGTTTCTAGGAATGAATATCTTTTATTTCCAGTTTCCAGATTATAATAGTATTGAAGAACTTTTTTCTTTCTTTCTGTAGAAAAACATTGTGAAAACTTGAGTTTTGAAATGTTTTGATATTAAAAAAATGAAACTTTTAGAATGTTGTAATGCAGTTGAAAATATTAATGTTTAATAACTATTAATAACTCTATTATACATTAAAAGCGTTTTTTTAAATTTTATTAAATAGAAACTTATACGTCATATTTTAAATATGCTACTATAAGTGTTCAAACCGAAGACAAAAGAAAAACGCATTAATTTATTTTTGTTCTTTTAAAATGCTCTCTCTGCAATTAAAAAAAATTCATATATCATTGCATCCTCTTATATACTGAATAAAGCCTGGTATGAACATTTTGTTGTTGTTGTTGTTGTTGCTGAGATGACAAATAAAAAAAAAGACGTATTAACTTTTTTCCCCATTTTTCCATTGATTTGGTTTTTTTAAAGAACCCCTGGCGATTTTAAAGTTAATCTTTTGTAGCTAATTTTCTATCATATGATAATATTCGGATCATTCTCTAAGTTATAGTGCATTAGCGAATGAAAATTTGTAATTTATTATACTAAAACAGAGAAACGAATAAAAATTTTAAACTGACAAGCTTCAGTTTTCCATAATTTATTGAATTTATTAAATAATATTATGTATTTCTCAATTTTTTAAAGTTTAGTATTGCTGACGAATTAGTATATAGATCTTGTAAAACTATTTATGAAATGCTTGAAATAAAATAAAATTTATAAATGGCAATTATCTTTTCAATAGTTGGATAAGGGAATATTTTTCATAAAAGAATTAGTTTGGAAAATGATTATATTTATTACTATTTTCTATACTATATTATAAAAATGCAATATTTTTTTGACATTGTATATATTGCTGTGACATAACGGTTTAAAATGGATAAGAAAAAAAATTAACATTTTTTATGATATATTCTTAATTTTAATTAATTAATTGTGATTATCAATACTATTATATAAAAAATTATATTCCTTTATTTTTTAAACAAACATAATTTATTTTATACTAAATAAATATACTACAATAAAGTCAACAAACTTCTCCCATCAGAAGCAACAAAATGTTTGAAAGCAAACGATAATATTTAGCATTCTAAATAAAATGGATTTAAAACAAAAATATTTTAAATTTTCTACGAATCGTCTGCCAAAAAGTAAAAGAAGAAAATATTAATAGTATTATTTTATTAATATTATTATAATTAGGCAAATGTTGAAAGTATTACACGATATTTTTATGAATAAGATTTTAAAATAATTATAGATAAATTTATGAAAGAAAATGCAGAAAACTTTACGCATTGTGTGTTACTTGAATTTAGATGGGATCACTTAATAATATATCCCGTTATTTAAATGTAGTAATTTGTATTATCATATAATGAATTCTAATAAATGTCATATAAGTTTTAAAATTTTTATAACAATAAAAATAAGATGATTTTAAAAGAAATAAGTATTTAAAGTGTATCAAGGCACTTATCCATTTAAATAAGAAAAATTATAGTATTGATAGCTCAATTTAAAATCCAATAATACATGAAGCTTACAATAATTATTATATTAAAATCATTTTCAGTTTATTAACTAATCTGATTTTTTAGTTCATACTTCTAATATAGCACATTGGAACTATGAAATTCCGAATCGGTCCTAATGCTGGTTCGGATGGAATTAATTCACATAAGAATGTTTACAATTTCATTTGCAAATTATATCTACTGAATGACAATTTTACATATATTAGATCTTTGATAATATATATCGCTGATATCATTACAGTAAAAATTGTCGTTCCACACAATTATCTGTGGTTGAAAGATCTAATTATCATGTTATACTATTGTTGGAAAATTGAACATATTTTCTTATAAAATGTCGAAAACAAAATGTACTTGACCAATTATTTTCAAGCTCAAAAATATTTTTTTGAAAGTTTTTTTTTTTTGGTAATTATATCACTCAGATATTGTTAAAAGAATTTGTTTATTTTCACCATTGTTGCAATGATAGTCACTCCATCATAGTTTCCCGGTTGACGACTCTGAAAATTGTTTTACCGAAACTATTAATATAATTTTACAAAAATTGTAAAATAATGAGAATTATAATGCTGTAAAAAAGACATTTGAAAGCCAAATCAATTTCCTGACAATTATTTAATAAATATAAATTTCTTTTGGAAATTCAACGATTTCAAAGAAAACAATAAATGAAATAAGTGAAAAGTTCTAAATCTAGCTTAATCTTTTCTACGGTAGTGAATAATATATTTATAGCTAAATTTATCAATTTTTAAATGTCTGTGGTAAATGGTTCTAAATATCATTTCCAGCTATTTCTTAATAATTTTAGAAAACATGAAAAATATCAATGAATTGAATTAATAATATGTTTCAGTATTAATTTATCAAATAATTCTTATACCTGTTTTGAGATAGTAAAATGCCAACATTTATTGCTAATAAACTGATTGTAAACAATGCCAATTTTTTTTCCATGAAACGAAAAGTGATTTGCATTTATTATCTCGAACCATAACGAAGTATATTAAATCATTAATTGTTATTTAATAAAATTAATTAACATCAAATATATATGTATTTTAATATTAATTGATCAAGTAATTCTTATTACTATTTTGAGATGGTAAAATGCCAATATTTATAATTGAAAAACTGATTATATAAATTTCCAAATTTTTCCAATTAAATGAAAACAGGTTCATTTTCTTCATTTCGAACAATAATGAAGTATCTTGAATTATTAATTATTATATAATAAAATTAATGAACATATAATATAAATACATATAATATAACATATATATTTTTTAATATTAATTTATCAATTAATTCTTATTGCTATTTTGAGATAGCAAAATGCCAACATTTATAGTTGAAAAACTGATGTCAAAAATTGCCAAATTTTGCCGATGAAAAGGAAAGAAGTTTATTATCTTTATCTCGAACAAAAATGAAATATCTTGAATTATTAATTATTCTTTAATAAAATAAATTAACATATAATATAAATACATATAATGCAACATATATATGTTTTAATATTAATTTATCAATTAATTCTGATTACTGTTCTAAAATAAAAAAATACCAACATTTATAATTGAAAAACTGATGTGTCATAAATTGCTAAATTTTGCTGATGAAACGAAAAGAAGGTGTTTTATTTATCTCGAACAATAACGAAGTGTCTTGAATTATTATTATTTAATAAAATTAATTAACATATAATATTAATTTAATAAACGTATTTCTTTTTATATTCTAATCTCAATTCCAAACACAAGAAAAATATCATAATTAGAAAAAAAAGTGGATCTTAGAATTTTAGCTTACTGATTGAATGGTAACATACGAAAATATTCTAAGCTTCGTTAAAATGGCTGAAAATGGCGGCACGTAACCAAAAGTGAAAAGCCAGAATGAATTTTAAAATAAGGATTGTTTGAAATATAAATATAGAATTCTAAAAGTGTGTCGATCAATTTCTAGTAAACATAATGATGTTCTTTGTTAGGGCAACATAATCTCACATTACATCATTTAGTTTCAATATCATCTTTACTACTAATATTACTAATAAAGAAGAATGTGTGTATATGTATGTGTGTGTGTATGAGAGAGAGTGAGAGTACAAATTTGACACAAATAATCTTTTAAAGGTAGAAATATGAATTTGAGAATAATTTTTTGAAATTTGCTCTAATCTTGGTTTTTAAAAGATTAAGCAGGATTTTTGATTTTTTTTTCTTCACCAACTTATAGCATAAAACTGATTTTTACGCTTTTTTTAACATTTAGTTGCTGTTGCTTTACTTTTCATCTTCTTCTACTTGAATTTAAATAATTAAAAGAACATTTTTTGTTTGAATTTTCAATGCAACAGTAGATTGAATTGTTGCACAACCGTGATTTAAAGAAATAAATCTGTTTATTTTTAAATGCAAAAGAAATAAAAATAAAAAGAAACACTCACAATGTCACTTCAAAGATAAAGATTATATATACAAATCAAAAGAAGTACAGCGCGTGTAGCCTCTGAAATTTTCTGATCAATCTTTAGATGACGTTGCCAAAAAAAGTTATTAAATCTTTTCCCACGGGAATTTAATCAGTTTTCAAATAAGAATAAATATTATTTATTTCTGAGAAATTATCTTCGTTATTTTTTTTCAATGAAGCAAAATTATCAAATTATTAATCGTTTGATTTTCTTTGATTGTTGAAAAATATGGAAAAAAAATCTGCTGATTATTTCCGCAGTTTACATCTAGAAAATGAAGTTATATTATTGAGAAGATAACGTGACATTTGAAACAGATTCTAGAAAATAAATTTTTAATGTCGTTATGATGTCCTGTGACTTCTTTAGGAAGTTTTCTTGTATAAAATAAATAGAATAGGTTATGGGAATTAATCACTTTTGAAATAGGAATTTATATTATTTAGTTCACATAAATTGCATTCTTTATTTTTTTTCAATGGGGTAAAATTATCAAATATTTAATCATTTGGTTTTTTTAGATTGTTGAATGATATGAAATAAATATTTGGCAAATTATTTGCACAGTTAACATATGAAATCGGAAAGTGAAGATACGTTACAGCAAAAGTTAACGTGACATTTAAAACCGATTCTACAGACATTTAAATTTTTAGTGGCGCTGCAATATCCTGGGGCTCCTTTAGAAGGTTTTCTAATATAAAATAAATATGATAAGTGTAAATCTTTAAAATACCACAGCTTTTTTTATCTGTCACAATTTGATGCTTAAATATTCTTTGTAGAATGTATTATGGATATAAAGTTATACATAATAGATGTAATCGAAATTAAACACAATTAATAATGCTCAACGAATTAAATTGTCGGTAAAGGTGGTTAGAGTGAAATGAAGATGATTTCATTCTATTATTAGTAAATAAATGTGAACGTTTAGACGGCGTGTTATCCTGCTAGAAATATCTCTGATTTAATTGTTTCAAATTGTCAGTCGAAATTTGCAGCAGAAAATATCATGAATTTTGGTAGAGTGCTTAAGAAATAAGTCAACTGATTATTTGCAGTATATTTTAGAACTAAATATATAATAACATTAGAAGTATGTTTCCTTATAATAACATAATTTGTTTTCATATTTTTTAAGAACCATAAAATTATTCCTAATCTTTAAAATTGGCTTGATTAAAAAATGTTTTAATAATAGAAAAAAATTGCAAGGATTAAAGAAAATATTAGTTATATCCGTGAGAGGAGAATATAATGAATCAGCAAAACTATTAGTTTTCTTGCTTATATTTCTAATTACACGAATAAATCAATTAAACATACACACTCACACCTCGCTGAGTTATATGACTCCAAAACAGAAGATTGGGTTTGCGCATTCAGTAATGACACAAAGGGTTGGTGTATTTTTAAGCTCCATCCAGGATAACAGACGATATATCTTTGATGTTATAAATAGATTTTTACTGGTATTCTGATTACACATTCTTGATTGCTTTTGAATCTTGTGTGAAGTCCATAAATATGAATGATCTTTTGAGTGATAAGTTTATGACTATAATAATACTTATTTTTCGGGAATTCTTTACTCATTAAAAATAAAAGTTTATAATTCAATCAAACGGACTAAAAAAAATTTTAATACGGTCATTTTTATCATTATGTTGCTATTACGGTATTGTAGACGATATAAAAATTGCTGTTGTTGTTTATGGCACTTATCAGAGAAAAATCCGCTGACGAAGTAAGCGATTTTAAGCCGAGTTTTAGCTTCTTTTGTTTTAGTAGCTCTATCTAGAGCGTCTTGGCTACTCAATGCATCACAGCCCTTTTGACGGGACAGACTTCATTCATACATTTCTTTCACAGATCGTAATTTAGACCTGAATCAGAGAACGGTCACCTCTGATCCAGTACCCCCAGTGGTGTTGTCTCGACTTTGTGGCTATGGCATATTTATACGTGCACCAGCCACTTTGTACACTGGGAGTCTTCCCCCCCCCCCCGGCGGGTTTCTAACTCACAACCCAAAGGATACGAATCCAACGCCTTATCAACCAGCCTACCCCGACCTCGTAAAAACTGTTCCGAACAGAATGTAAAACCTTCTCCCACGTTTTCAAAAAAAGTTTGGGAATTCCAATTTTATGCTCATCTGTGTGCGTAACTTTAAAAATGGCACATCATTATTTTCTTTGCCGGCAGAAGCAATACATTGCAAGCAGATTTACAGAAATATTTCCTTTCATAGCATTGAATAATTTTACAAGGGAAGGATTTTTTTAAAAAAATAAATTCTTTTTTAGGTTTTATTTGTTTTTAAAAATCTGTGAATTTATCAGAACATGGTCTTGAAATATTATTGTACTACATAATTTTCGATAAATGTTTTTTTGAAGTCTACAAAGGAGGTATTGTTTAAAAATTCGGAATTCCCATTTTAATGAATCCCTAATTTTTAGACCTTTATGAGTCCGAATTAAACTTAGCTAATCAATCACACACATTATAATTAATCAATATGAAACCTCTATATTTATTGCTGTTAGATAAAATTTAAAATAACGCTTTCATCAAGAAGTAGTTAATCTATTTATTCGATACTTCTAAATTAATACTATTAACACCGTGGGGTGATTAGCTGGTCGTCAAAGGCGGCTAATATCTAATGAATGTTTACGTAAGTCAACCATCTAACTCTGTGACCCGCACGGAGGCACACGGATTTAAACCATAAAAACTGAATGACCGGACCACCGCAACAGCAACGTTGGCGGGAACTGGGGTTGAGTCCGAAGGGCTGTCACCGGCCACGGTACAACCCTCCCCAAAGGAAGTAAGTCCCGTCATCGATAGGAGGAGTCAGATCCTCCACCTATTAGTGTATCCTCCAGGGTGGCGAGATCCAACCACCATGCCGGAAGCATCTCATCCTCATTTCGAGGTGACCCCGGGGGTTTGAATGTTTACGTAATCACTACGGAATTGCAATAAAACCAACATTTTATTCAAAGACAATTCGCTAGATTGGGTATGTCACAACAAGTTCAAATAATCTTACAAAATGAAAAATAAAAAGCTTATGCAAAAAAAAAAAAGAAAAAAAAACATTACTCAAAACAGCGATTGTTTGTTGAACATTTCTCTAGTTACTGTAAAGTTATCGTAAGCTTAGGTCTAAATGAAGCTTATAATTAACTGAGTGTTAATTTGAAAACCATGCATTAAAATATTACCAGGCATTAGTATTGCATGTTGAAAACTATTCTTAAATCTATTTTCTTTTTGCCAACAAATACTTCTAAGAACTGTAAAGCATTTTCATGATTAATGTTTTATTAAGTTTTCTGTTGACTTAAAACGTGTTGTATTAATTCGTGAACTATTATCTCCTCTAATTTTTCTTATTCCAAAGAAATTTAATTTTAATTAGTATATCTATTATAGATTTAAAAATGAAATTAATAATTTCACCATTCATTAAAATTCGAGAATGTTTCATTTTTTATAAATAATCTAGCATAAATTGTTTTTATTTTTTTATACAAAAAATTATTAAGTGCTGGATCGATCAAGTATTATTGCAAACGATTTTATAGGTCATTTTGCTTATGTGCATTTTGCAGTTGTAGCTTTATTTATGCTTATTTATTAAAAAAAAAAGAAAGAAATCGTCTACAAGAATAATGTTTCGTGTTTGCTTCGAATAAAATGTTTCGGATACACTCAAAAAATATTTGAATAGTTTTCTTTATTATTTCTTTTTATAAATTGTGTTCGAAATATTTTTGGAAAAAGGATTTTGTGATTTTATTATAAATTATTTTCATTAAAAAATTCGAAAACAGCAATTGCCTTTTTAAATTTTCTGATCAATTTTTAAAGAATAAATGTTTGCATATTATCTAATGAAATAAGCATCGAAATAATTCTCTTCCTGTAAAAATATTATCGTAATTTCAATAAAAATGCATTAAAAATTGTATTTAAACCTTCTTTTTGGCAACATTCCAATATTATTAATCCCAAGCTACAATATTCCAAAACAGTTATTTTTTTATTTCTAATTTTAAGATTATGAGAGCTCAAATTTATTTTAATTTATTAATGGAAATTAAAAAGAAATCTTTGCTTATAAGACTGATAAATTATTCATGATTAAGAACTTCGGAAATTTACGGAATTCCCTGCTGCTGATAAAAATGCTGAAGTTTTCGTATTCTTAGAGGGGGGAACGAACATGAAATTTTGTGGGTAAATCCAGTACAACTGGTATAGTGCATTTTCAGCAAGTTAGGAAAATTTCTTCCTTCAAAATTATTCCCTGATGAAACAGTTTTAATATTCAAGAGAAGCGAATATGAATTTGTATTAGGATCTAATTGGAAGCTAAGCATGATTTTTTTCAAACATGACGAGTTATTTTAGGAAATTTATCTTGTTTTTTATTAGCCGTTTTGCCAAAAGATGACAATAATTTTAAAGTTGACTCACTTAAAATTCTGATACTATCTATGTTTTTTCTAGTACTTCAATTGAATTATCTCTTTTTTTTAATGTAATATTTCTAATATAATCTGATTTTAAACAACCTGTTCAATTATGCAATATGCTTTCCAGTACTTCCCCTGAATTTTATTTATTGTAATAATATTTCCAATATAATCTGCTTTTTCTAGTAATCTCACTCAGTT
>JAPMOR010108103.1:0-36005 GCA_026543865.1 Argiope aurantia | reverse complement strand
TTTATGTTGCTGGACATCTGTATTATTGAAAATGATTCGTATTCATTTGTATTTCTCTACAAGGAGATTGTTATCAATACATATAAAAATGCCTTTAAAATAGAAAAATTATTCGTGGATTTATTTTTTAGCTACTGTATTTTATTTTGAGATATAGAAGCGTAGAAATTCCAAGAGAATATTATTGGATTTTTTTTCTAGCATAATTTATTGAAATTTAATTGCAGATATCCACTCTTAGCTTGAAATTAAGGATGTATGTAAAAGAAGAGATGGTCCCTGAGAGACCGTAATCTTTTCTGTACTCCATCCCACTGGCTTTTTTGAATCAATATATTCTGAATGCGCTTCAGTACGTTTTCATATTATCTCAATTCCTTCGCCAGATATTTATAGCAGCGGTCTATATTCGAAATTTCAAGTAAAAAATAACTTGTATAAAGTTTTGGGGATCCGACATGCCTTTTTAAAATTCTTGGTCTTGGTATATTCCGTACGTAGTTTTCTAGCTCCTTTCTCTTACAAATATTTTTTTTAAAAAATTAGCACACTTTCAAGTAAGAAAGACTTTGACTGCATTTTAATCACTTTGCATTTGTTGCTCATGGCAAAAGAGGATTTTGAGTCATCTTATATAAATATCCATTTTAATAAACAGAAGAATAAAACCTATCTGACAGCCTTTATTGGAATAAAACGATTCAATTTAATTTGGTTACCAGTGCATGTAAGGGGTTTGGATCTTAGATAAATACCCTTTTTAATAATAACAAAAAAAGATAAGCAGTTAGACAGCCTATAGTGAAATTTACTACAGTTATATCACAGAAATTTTCCACATATTAGCTTCATTTGCTTAATGAATATAAACAACTTCTTTTAAAGTTGCAAAAGGGATATGTATGGACAAACTTTGTAATTTAAAAGAAACTTCAAATGATGATATCGGTAATTCAACATTCAGTGCACTATAGAAATAAATCAGTTTTGAAGCTTGATATTTTTACTGGAAAGTATATTAAATTTATATTTTATTTACTGGAAAGAGCAGCAATCTTTAAAACTTAACGTTTAAAAACTTTTCAATATACTTATTCCTAAAGTTAAATCTCATAAGTGCAAAAAAGTTCATAGACTTATATTAAAGCACATTTAAGACAGAAACATTAATTAGGGAAAATGCGCCATGTCTTCATAATGTTAACATCATATATAACGCAATAGTAAAAACAGTGATGACGATCTTAATTCCTTTACAACAGTAAAATAAACTATTACAATCCATTATATTTTATATATATATATATATATATATATATATATATTCTTGCTTATGTTTTTGATATATGTATGCATTAATCAAATACAAGCAAGAAAAAGCCACATAGTAAATTAAAACACATAAAAATGAACAACAAAGAACAATTTATAAAAATCTAAACCACATAAATAAAAAAGTAAATAGATGGCAAAGATCAAAAAATAAAACATAAGCACAATACCAACACAGAGCATACATTAAAAATAATGCGAATATTAAGAAAATAAAGTAAAAAAAGATGCAAGGTCTAGTAGATAAAAGTTGAGGACAAGTCGCTCTAAAAATGCCAGGAGTCGCATAATAAATGTCCAATTCCTCAGACATCGTGCTACATACCTGATAAAGCTTATACAAATTGAATCTTAATATAGTTGAAATTTGGAATGAATATTTGGAAAAGCATTTTTGGTTCATTAAAGACATTAACAGGCACAACGAAGTTTATAGAAATCAGAATATCAAAGCAATCGACCAAACATTGATAACCTGATAAAAATACAAGAAATCTCTTGTCTACAAGACAGAACAGGCAAATTAAACTTATCACGGCACCAAAAAAAAGATATACCTTGAGAGTAAAATCATTTTTTTTTGTAAAACAAACACCGCAAACATTTTATTTGAACGCGCTCAATAATTTGAATTTTGTTAAGGTAATTCGAATCCCAAATAATGCTACACCATTCCAGACAAGATCTAACATGAACATAATACAAAATCTTCAGGGCAATTTCACTCTAAACTTTCAAAATTTTATATTTGAGAATGGCTTTTTCTTTTTAAAAAAACTTTTAAAAGGGATAAACACATTCATACTTTGGATATGCAAGTTTGTGATGCCAGCAACCAGCTGCAGAAGTTTTAACCACATTCGTCGGTGCTAACAAGGTTCCAATCTTGTCATTTCTATCTCTTTAACATGATGTAAAAGCCAATCTTGTGCTGTAACATTTTCTGCTGTTATTGCAGATAAAAGTCAAAATTTACTTCAATTAATTAAAATTTTCTAATTCTAAAGAGAAAATGGGTGAAGTGTGTTTTCCTTTCCGCTTTAGATCAATTCTGGGTCGAATATGTAGAGCTCCAACACACAGACGCACGCGCTTATTTTTAGTATAAAAGATTTATTGATCAAGTAGAGTGATGAAGAATGAAAATATCTTCATTCTTCATGAAAGTATCTTCATGTCTAATTTTAGTTTGATAATTCTTTGACATTAAAAAATATATATACGAGTCTTAGACTCGTCTCATTTTATTTGCCTTACATAAATTCTTCATTTCTTATGAAACTTACTAATGGAGACTAGTTTTGTGACGTCATAACGCTTTAAAAACGTAGATGTACATTTCATCTTTCTTCTAGATTCTGTGGCATTTTAATTTCATTGTTTTATTTATCTTGCAATTAATACCTATTTCCAAAATCACCAAATCTCAGAAAAATTGATTCATGATATTAATTTAGCACCATTGAAAGACAATTTTTAAAATTTTGAAGATTGCAATAGTTATGAGAAACTATAAAATTTTGAAGTTAGTCTGTGTCAGCAAACACAGACTCAAACACAAATTCGCCTTTATTATTAGTGACGAGAGAAAAAGGCGTTCGATCATCAAGCCAGTCCCGTAGAAGAATAATAGAATTCTCATTAAATGTTAAATTTAACACTTTTAATTTCTTAGAATTGTTTTATTGGCTATCTTACTTTTTTTCATTCCTTTGCGTGTTCTTTTTAAGCTATAAAAAAAACTATAAAGATTCTTATTTTTCTTTAAATGCTAAAAATCGAACTGATTATTTAAGTGATTCTAACACAAACGGATGAGGTTTCCACATTCTTAAATATTTCCTAAAGTAATTGATTCAATGAAGTACTGCACATTTAATTAAGCCTTTTTTATCAATTTGCTTCTTAATTCGTTATTGAAAACTATCGGGATTTCTTACGAATGATAACATCAAGAACAAAAGAATTTGAGCTTTAAGCTGGGAATTGAATTAGATAATCCTTCACTCTTTATTTGTATTTCAGAAGACAGTTTGTAAATGATTTTCAAAAGCATGCTCATGAAAATGCAGCACTTTTTTTTCTTTTAGCTTAGAAAAAAAATGTTTCTTTTAGAAAAGAGATCATTTTCTTGAAATTACGTTTATAAAGCATAAAATATTAAATCTCAATTATTAAAATATTTGCATTTCCTCAAAGAATGAAGATTTTATTTCATCGTAAGCTTACATATTTTATTGTTTTTACTAGAAATAAATTCCTGTCATGTTTAAAATAAAGAGGTTGATTTTTTGCATTAAAATCATCCCTGCTTTGAGCTTTATTTATTCAAAATTTCATTTTCCTGATTTACTTCTGATTTGTTATAATCCTTTTTTTGCGGGACATTTTTAACTGCAATTAAAATAAATTATTCAAAGGGAAGGAAGCTTGTGGTTTACAGGATGGCAGTTTCCCCCATGTTAGAGTAGCTAAATTTCATTTTTGCCTCAGAAGCAAGATTAAACGTATTACCCAAATAGAAAAGCAGAATTGGTATTCATTTATTTAAAAATCAAATCTGCATTTCCCACAAACTAATATTATGCAATATTTCTGAAAACTACTTAATCCTTTTTGTGCTCATTTAAAAACTGTTGCTTATTACAAAAGTATATAGTAAAGATTTGCTTATTTGTTATTTAATAATGAGGGGATATTTCCGTACGTTTCTAGTATGCAAGTTAGTTTCCGAGTTGAATATAAATATTATATATATATATATATATATATATATATATATATATATATATACATACACGAATTAGAAAAATTGTCGCGGTTTTATATATTTTTAAAATAATATTTCAGGCATTTAAACCATCAGATGCAAAAAGGTGCTTAAGAAAATGAAGATTTTTTTAAATGCGCTTATTCTTTATTAAATAACAATAAATAATCATTTATATGTTTCTATTTTATACACTGATTGCATTTCTCTATCGTTTCATTACACATCCTACTCATTCGTGCAATAATAAAATATTTCACTTGAATGATTCTAAAGGCGCCATGCTTCCGTTATACACATTTCTTGCCCTTTCCAAAATTCATACATTTTCTGTTTCAGTTCTCATTTCTTCTTTATTAGATTTCTTGACTTTTGAATCATTCAGATCGATGGATTAATAGAAAACAAATTGCTCATGATTATTTAAGCAACTGGTGGAAAAGAATATGAAGGATGTATTACATGATTCAATAAACAAAAAATTCAACAAATTCCAATGAACATATTTTGATTGCCAAAATAATAATCAAAAATAGTCAATGAACAACAATAGATTCATAATGATGTATTTAATGCACATTTGCAATCAGCATACCTCCTAAGAACCAAAGATTTATTTTAATAAGCGTTGCTTGCTTACATAAAAGTCGAAAAAGTAAGAAATGAACAATTACAAGATATGCAATAAGTGTGAGTGTTCTCAATTTTAAACGCATTTAAATAAAAGCAATTAATGTTAAAAATACTACGCAAAATATAGAAGAGCTAACTTTAAAATCTTTGAAATCACTTTTAAATGGATTTTCATTAACAGAATTTAATTTGCAATAATCAAGCTTCTTAAAAAAATCCAATTGTATATATGTTTATTTGTCATTTTACCTCGATTCCTAGAAAAATAAATAAATGATGTGCTTCTGTATTTATACGAGGTGCCTTTAACTATCGGCAGATTTAATGAACTTTTGATTTCTGCAAATATAGGAAATGTTATTTATTTTCAATACCGGCATTACCAGTATTTTTATTGCAAAAATATAATGCAACTTCCCTGATTTATTAAAAAAATGCTGTATTCATTCTACACAAATATTTTTTATACAAACACAAATATTATTTATTGAAATATTTTATACAACTTTTTTTTTTGCTTGTGGCAAATAGTTTCGAGTAAAGAGATTATGGACTAAGACAGATCTTCTACTACGTCTTACGTATTTTCTTTTATCTCCAAACATGGGAAATAATAAAATCCGTTGTAGCACAGCAAGCTGTAGATTAAATATTTGATTTGAGACTGTACAATTAAACTTTTAACATTCCCTGTTTATATTCATATATACTCATTAATAAGTCCATTTTTCTTCATCCACTATCGTATATTCACTTGGATTGAAAGCATATGATTCTATTAATTTAATAATATTATAAATATCATATTTTTAGAGCTCATTAAATGATTGGACTAATGAGATTAAGTACTTTCTAGAGCCGTTTGGCTAAGGGGGTACAGCAAATAAACCAATTTAAAAGAAATGTTATTGGCTCAACTGTCAAATAAATTTGTAAAAATTGCAAACTCTCTGTATAATAAAATATCAGAATAGTATCCGACGACAATTGAACAGGTTTCTATCTGTTTCATAACTTTCATTTAGTTATCCGAGTTTTTGTAAACACAAAGAATTCGGTTGAATAATATTTTTTTCAAACATATATACCACTCTTAAATCATTATAAAATAAATAAAACAAGTGTATACATCTTTACTAAGTTAGAGGAATAAAAAAATGACTTACTTAAAATAACCAAATTAGAAATACATATTGAGTTTAAGTGTAAAAATTGAGCAAAAAAGAAAGAAATGATGAATCCGGCCTGAAGGCTTTATCAAATGTCATCTTCAAGGAGGGATTTAAAAGTGATTATTTTTGCGAGGGGTCTGCCTTTCGTACAAATATTGGTTCCTCATGACCCGAAAATCTCAAGAAAGTGAGGGTTTTGAAGATAAGAATTAATATCATAAACCAAAAACAATAAATTACACAATTATAAGCAAAATATTATTTCAAAATTCAAATTTAAGCAAAACCACATCAAAATTGAATCAAACTAAACTACAATAAGAACATTAAATCATAAAACAAAAAAAAAACATTAATAAAATAAAACAGAGAAGAACATACCAGTTATAAGTAAAAACTTCTATGTAGAAAGTAAACCTATCAATGCAGAACCACAACCTTTAACTAAATTTAACTTTCCCACGTTTAAAGCTGAATACGCCTATAACGCTTAGTCAGAGCACCACGTCATCATAAGAAATAAGTTGAATGAACTCAGCGCCATCTCTTGAGTAAAAATCCAAAGAAAATAAATTAGAAAGCATGCTTGTAGTTGTGAAAGAATAGAATGTGTTAGAAAATTGATAAACCTTTTATTAAAACTTGTATATTGCAAAAATTCTTGTGAAAATCATTAGAGGCTTTAATGATATTGTTTCTTGCTTCAAGATAGGAAATTTTGTTATTACAATTTTTTTAATTCTATTAATTTGTAAGATAATCAAATTTTTCAATAAATTAAGTTTATAAATTAGAATGGTAATTACTAAGTTTAATTACTTTGAAGTTAAATTCATACCTTTTATCGTAAGTTCCTACTAAAGTTTTTCCTTTAGAAATTTCTAATTTTAAATACAGATAGGTAGCTTTATGTTGACTTTCGTTTGTTTCAGTTAAACTTAAATTTTTTGGATAACAATCAATAACAACATTAGCATTATCTGGATTTAACAAAAGTAAATCATCAATATATCTCCAAGCGTTTATAAAATTATATTTAATTATTTTTCTCATAATAATGTAGAAAAATATTGACTAAAACACCTGAAAAAGCTATTCCCATTGGAATTCCCTTTACTTGCTTATAAATATTAATCCCGTTAAAAACATTATTTTCTGAAATATTAAATTTACATAATTCAAGCCAGTTAGTTTTTATAATAAAATCTCTATTGAAATATTCGTCATATATAAAAATACAGACATCTATTGATTTTTCCTGAGGAAGAATTGTGTACAAATTTTCAAAATCGTAATTATTAAGTTTATCAATATTGTTATTTTTTAGAAAATACAAAATTTCTTTCTTACTATTGATTATAAAGTCCTCCTCATCTTTAATTTTAAATATTTAAAGAAATGTTTTCCATGTAGTAATTATAACTTACAGTGCTACAATTTACAAACCTAAATTTTAATGTTTTTTAATGAAATTTTTTTATTGAGAACAAATAAGGATAGTATACTTAATCTTAGTCTTTTAGCGAAAGTTAGCATTTTTTTGTCCAATTCCTTTTTTCTCGGTACTATTTAAAATGTATTCCGAATTATATTCATTAATTGAAAGTTCTTTATAGTAATATTTACAAATTAAGCAGTAATTATTTGTTAATTCATTTACTACAGCAATAATAAAACTCACTTTAAATTTTTTTTATTTCCTTTTTCAACGCTTTGTTAAAATAAATTCCCCGTTCTTGGGATCTGGCACTATTATTCTTAATTTTCACCAAAATCCTCACTTTCCATTCTCTGAACCTCTACGAATGCAAATGGCATTTTCTAAATAAATTATAAATGAAAATATCCAAATCTTGTCCAATATAAATTAAGATTTTTTTAAATATTTACTTTTTCTCTCAATCTAAATTTTGTTTCCTTTTCCACTAATTCTCTTAAATGGCTTGAATCAATAATTTTCAGATGTCCTTTATCAGAATCTATATAATTTTTATATATCTCTTTGTTATAATTACAATCTGTTTTATTAATCCTATATAAGTTTTTGCTATTGTAATTATAATTACGAATTCGTTTCTTTAAAGTTGCTGAGTATCTAAATACTATGGAAACAGTTGCATTATACTTTAAGCGAAAACACTTTTTACTATTGAGCACAATTTTAGGCAATTTCAGGTTTTCGAATCAAATATCCAAAAATCTCACTATAAGGAGCTCTCAATTTAAATTGTTTTTGTTTTTAAATAGTAATTCATTTTTTTTTTCAATATTAAGTTTGAATTCAAGTAGATATAGAATTATAAATTTAGTAAAAGAGTTTCCAAATTTTAAATCTCCATTTTTTAATTAAAAATAACCATTTTATTTTATTTTTTCTAAGACCAAAAATATATTTTCTGATTTAAAGAATGTTCTCACTATTATGATCCAGGTTACAATAATTCTAAAAATACTCAAATATAATATCATAATTAGCTCTTTTACCTTTATTTCTCTTAAATTTTTTATTATAGTTTTCTTTATCCAAAAAGGCTTTAAAAACATTCAATTTGTTATAAATGCTGATGTTATCTAAATCGTCGTAACATTTACCACTTAACTTACTATTGAGTTCATATGGAAACAAAGGTTTTAAATTACAAATATAAAAATTTTCTAAATCTAATCTTTTGTTTAAGTCAATAATATTATCTTCTAAAATATGCAGATAGTATCAAAATTATGACATTGGAAGGGCCGTAGTTCGTAGCCAAAAGACTTATTTTTTATAAAGTTTTTAATAGCAGATTTAGGGCTATTTACTCTTTTATTAAATCCAGTACTCGTTCACCCTATATAATTCCTATCACATTGTTTACAACGAAACAGATAAATAAGACCTTTGTATTTACAAAACATTTCCAAATTTGATTTTCCATTCTTGATTTGTTCTTTGCCAGCTAGTGGACAAGATTTACATTTTATTGTAACCGCAGATTAGACATTTTTTGTATTCTTATAATTTTTAGAACAAGCATTTGAGCAAGTAACTTTTTATCCATGAATGACCCAAGCACAAAGCTATCCACTGTGCCCCTTGGTAAAGCACGCAATAGGTCATGTGCGAGGATAAATTTTTTATAGGCATTTGCATAGTTTTACTTGATAAGTACCTGAAAGATAAGTCATATCACTGACTCTCCGACTACCCAAAGACACACGGAATAAAGAAAACTGAATTACCGGACCACCGCAACAGCAACATTGGCGGGAACTTGATTGAGTCCTAAGGGCCATCACCGGCCACGGTACAACCCTTCCCGAAGGAAGTACGTGCCGTCATTGATGGGAGGAGTCAGATCCCCCACCTATTTGTGTACCCACCAGGGTGGCGAGATCCAACCACCATACCGGAAGTATCTCATCCTCTTTTCGAGGTGCCCCCCGGTGGTTACCTGAAAGATAAAATCTACTTAACCTCAGCAATCTAGAATCCTGGTTTCTAATCCAAAAGAGAAATTCTAAAATTATTTTTAAATTTTGCAATCTGTGCAAAAACGCAGATGCAGCTTCATTCCTGCAAAGCGCCAGAATAAGAAACTATCTATAAAAAAAGCAAATATTTTGAAAATAAATTAAAAGTAAATATTTCCTGAACCAAAACTAATAAACGATACATTGTATTTAGAAAGCGCTGATGCTGCTACATATAAAACACAAATGAACTTAACTAAATTAGAAATAAATATTAAGTTTAAATGTAAAAATGGAAGGAAAAAGAAAGAAATGATGAATCCGACTAAAGACTTTTTCAAGGGTATTTCAAGTACACAATCAGTTAGCCAATTCTAAACCACCGTAATAGTATATGACGCTCAAAGAGATCTCGCAGGAGAGATACTTCCCTCACCAATTTTGTTGTCTCAAATCGTTTGCTACTCTAGATTGCCAACTAGCTTGTGCTGAATTGGATTTCTATTTCATTACCGACTCAATTTTATCTAACCACAAGCTTTGTCTCTCAGCTTTTTTATAATATTCGTGATATAGAAATAAATATTTAGAAAATTATCGTGTAATTCTCCTAAACGATATATCTCAAAAATTCCAGCAATTGCGGATATATCAATATGTTTCGTTAAAATAGTGAAGTTTATTGCCAAGGCCGGAATCACTGATCCAGCATTCATTAGAGCTATATGTAAAACTATCTACTTTATCAGGAGGCTTACTACACTGAGAAACAATATCTCAAATTCGTAACATATTTTAACAACTACACTTTAAGTCCAATACCATTACTATTTATATCATATATTTCGGTCTATTTTTTTCATACAATCGTTTTTTTTTTGTTTATACAACATATTTTGTATCATATATAAATCTAAAATAATGTTTCTTTTTGTCAAAAGTGAATTCAAAACTCCAATAGAAATCTGTAGATTTGGTAAAAGAGCACATTCTGCCGATTCTTAACCAGCATATTTTTACATTTCCTAAGATCTGTTCTAATTTACCTATGCAATGGAAATTCCATTCTGAGTTCTACTGATGCAAACTGAAATCTTTAGATTTACATAAATATACGGTATCGGAAAGCTTACGCAGCAGATGTTTAGAAAAAGTTCCGATCGCTGCATGCATATAAACATGAGAGGAATGTGAGACTCTGCTCTGGAGGTTGAATTGGTGCTGCGTCGCATATTTATTTATTCGAGGTCAGAAGACTGAAGTTAGGAAAGGAAAAATCTCCATGGCTTCACTTTCCATTCAATTGAGAACTATTTGATGGTTTTATTATTTACTTATTCTGGTTATAAAGCTGTGAAAAATTTATGCAAATAGAATTAATATCCAAGAATCTTGATCCTGATAACTGATAATAGAGTTATGTTTTATTAATGCAAATGATAAACTAGTCGTCTTGACAACCGGCTGATTCGTGGTATCAATGGTTGATAAAAACTTCAAATCAATATATAATATAACCTTAATTTACTCGACAAAATATTTTTAACCTTCAAATTTTGATTGGCATTAAAAATTTGTTATTATCGAAATCTGATACCGTTCTGATCTTTCTGCTATTGGGAGAAATAGTTCATATATTCAATAAAAACAGTTTTTTAACATTTTTTAATATATCAGAAATATTTTTTTCATTTTAATTATTTTCAATGTTTTGTCTTTAATTTATCATTATGATAAAAACTGCGAAAAATTCAAATAAAACTTTTTTCTAAGTCACAGTTGCTTGAAATTGAATTAAATCAACCAACTAAGCGGCAACTGAGTGTATCGAAATGTTGACAGATTGTAATATTATACACAAGTGCACATTTCAAAACTATCGTACAATGGATTGAGTAAAATTGTTTGCAAAATTTGTACTACAAGCATAAAATTGGTCAAGTTAAATAAAACAGATGTATTCTTTACTCTATTTCATAATTTCTTAGGACATTTTTTTAATATATTATGAATGGAGTTAACCCACATAATGCTTTATACAACTGTATTAAATTAATATTTAATTTTTGAAATCAAATGCTTAAAATATATTATTTACGTCTATTATACTTCTTCTACATCCCTTTACCATGATTTTTTTCCTTGGAAATATTTTCAAATCTGAACTAGTTCATAGAAATTGATAAGAAAGTATTGAAATATTCTAAAATTATTATCTTTTATAAAATTTTGATTTTATTCTATAGAAAATAAAAAGTTTCCAATATGCATATACTATCTTTTCTTCTCCATATATTAAGATGTCGAAAATACTCTTGCGTAAGGCTTTGACATTCTATGAGTCTGTTGAAAGGACATGTTTGTGACACTTTCTTCTTGTTTTCCTCATACTGCGTCACCTCTATTTCCAATTCCTTGAGAATAAAAACGCCTCAATAGAGGTGATGTGAATCTTGTTGATGATTTGGAATTTGACAGAGGCGGTGAACACCTTCGTGATATTTATTCCTCACCCCATCAAGGTTCATAATTTTCCTTAGGGATTCTGCGAGAAATTTTTGAGGTACCATACCCACTAACTATTCAATAAAGATAAATTATATTTCAAATTTTTTTCCGCATGTAGACTACCAATGCTGAAGGATACTTTAGAATTTTTTATAATACCACCCATATAATATTTTCTGAATGACACAGTTTTACTAAAACAAAATGTGTGAAAGAAATGACCCTGGATTTCACAAATCCATTTATTCAGGTTTTGTAAAAAGGGGAAAACATGAAGTTGCAACTTTGGATATTTTTGTCTACTCATAAAGTTTCGACTTGATGCGGTTCGAATTTACGTTAGAATAGTCCTGCTTTTGACTTCAAATGAAATATCAATATATCTAAGCCATATTAGGTAATGTAATATATCTTAGTAGGCATGTTAATAACTAGCCAAATAGCAATAATTAATTTTTTGCATCGAAATTTATGGGGGTTATATTGTCAAATAAGGTTATATCTTTCTTCTGGTTAGTCTCAAGACATTATGAGAGTAGTTCAGAAAAAAGTGTTGATATTACATGAGGCACGAAGTATATTGGTATAATCCCACTTATAAAGAATGCTTGCATTTAAATGAATTCAGACTTACATTAAAGATCGTTTAAGTTCGATTGATTAGATGCAGTGATGAAGCCCTAAATCTCGTTTAAGCATTCAAACCTTACAAAATGTACGCATATAGAGATGAATCCTTCATAAATAATTTAAGCTTTTATTTTTCCCCACAACTTTTAAATTACAATTTTTCATCCTGTTTTTCCAAAAATATTTCCTTTTAAATAACATCTTTCTGAATGCGATCGCCACAGACTAAATAAACAGCTCAGTCGTTTTAAGGCAATTTAACTTAAATTCAAAATATATCCATATTTAAATGTGCCATTTCAAAAAAACGTTTGAACTATTAATCTAACATATTTTATCCCATTTTTAGGAAAGAAACACAAATTTGTTACCTTTTTTAAGATTCAACAGGCAGATATGCCATTTTTTTCAACAGTGAAATTGCATTAAAAGTGCTTTAAGTATGTCTAAAATTTTTATACCAAAGGGCACATGAATAAAATTTATAGGTTAAAATAATGCTGAATTCCATCTTGGCTGGAATGTTGCCGAGTTAACAAAATTGGAGCAATGCCAGCGGACATCATATTTCACGGGAGGTAATCATAAATCATATAAAAAACAGAGTTGGGATTACTTTCCCTCACAAGGAGCAATAAATTATGACGATGAAGTGAAAGAAATAGCTCAAGATCTCTCCTTTATATACAATGGAACTTGCTCAAGGGGATTAATGTGTTTGCTATAATAAACGGGAAGACTATTCTGAATATAAGTGAATTATGAGATGAATACTCGGTTATATAAATTATAAACTAAAATTTTAAATATTTATATAAGGTAACTTAATATTGTTACCGTTTTAGTTAGTTTAGCTATAGTTAAGAATAATTTTGAAGTAGACCAATATTGAAACTTGAGAACTACAAGTTTCAACTACGCTTGACAGGAACTCTTAAATTTAAACAATGATTAGACGACGAAGAGGATTCCTGATAATTCCATCTAACACCAGCTGCAGGTTATTTATATTTGGAAGTCAGATTTGACATGCATCAGATATACATAGATATATAGGCTTCCTTTGTGGTCTTAGAATCGATTATGGAATTTCCAACAACTTAAACTTGACTTAACTACTACAGCGACCAGGCACTTATCTTAGTATTTAAATATATAAAATAATTCTATTATGAAGAACATGATTTCTGCATGGTAGATTTTATACTTTAATACGTAACATCACAGTTAAACAGAAAATGAACTCCTTTAATAAGTCTATTACGCTGATGACCTGCAGTAATGCTATGAAATCTGCTCGATATTGTGGAATATTCTGTTTATTAGATAATGTGTTGTAAATATTGGATAATAGCTTATACTAACAAAATAACTGCTAACTGTTTATTGTTTAACGCTTTGCTCTAACATAATATTATTTGGCTACCTAGATGTGCAATGAATTCGAAAATTAAATGCACTAAGTCATCAGGATATGTTATTAAATATTTAAAAAAAAATATTTTTAAATAATAATAAAATTATATTTTTTGCATATTTTATGACAGTTGTATTTCGACATCTACCAACATAGATGTTGCATCTAGTTGCTCGGCAATTTTAAGTGAGATTTAGCGCTTATATATGTAAAAGACATAAGAATATTATGTGTATTTATAGGGGAAAAATATTCCAAAAAAGATTTAAATTTAGTATCTATGATTCCCTATCATTTAAAGATTACATTTAAATTTCATGCACAACATCTTTACAGTTGCTGCCTAATAAAATATCATCTTTTAAATATTATTCATCACAATTTTTGTTCCAAATAAACATGCAAAATAAATTTTATTTCTTCATTTTGCATTTCAAAATAGTGCATTTGTTTTATGATATTTATTTTTTAAATAATATTTCAATGCCGATGGAAACTACGAAAATATAGTTAAAATATTTTTCATCTGCATGTTACAAAAAAAGAATTTTAGTGAAATGGATTTTTGAACAATCTCTTTTAAGAGAGTTAATTTTTCACATATATGTTTTCTTTTTGTGTTTTTGACAATTTCTATTTTGTTTTTTCGTCTTATCAATATACATGCATTTCAAAATAAATATCTCAGCAAATCTTTCCCCGATTCCATTACTATATTTTCACTCTATTTATTCTCGGATGATCTTTTTACCACGTCGACAAAAATTTATTCCTGTTTAAAATATTTTTTCGTTTGAAATGGCAAAATAATTTTTATTTATATGAATTTTTTTCAGTTAATGTTTAGGAAACATTATGGGAAGAAAAAAATTATATTATATGAAACGTTTTAGGCAGAGTTGAAACTAATACTAAATTGATGAAAATCAGGCGTAAAGTACCGAAAAAAACATAACAAGAAACAAAGATTTATCATATATGTTTAGGATTACCTTTTCTTTTCATCCATTTGTTTTCCATTTCATAGGAAATCTGAATAACAGTCGCCTAAAAATGTCATCTTTTGTATCATTTCTAATAAAGTATTTCTTTTAAAAAAATATGTTTTGTGAATTTCCATGTTTTATTTTATATTTTGTATTAGTGAATTTTTTATATTACATGCACTTTAAAAAAAATTAACATACAATGTGGATTCTATTTATATATTTGTATTTAAAATATTTTTCATCTGTAAATACATTTGTACGTTCACATAAAGAAATTATAGAAAAAAGAGTTTCAATTAAAATTTGAAAATATTTTATTGTATTTTTGTTTTTATTCCTTTCTTTATTTGTTACTATATATGAGTTCCAATAGAAATATTCCAATGGTTTCATTATCTGAATTAATTTTTCTTGTTTATATTCCGCTTGGGCTTAAATAAAACTTCAGATAACTTCTTCATAATGCGACTAAAAGTAATTTCAGTATTAGAATCCTTAGGCTCGAATGAGCCCTAAATCTATTACTTTACGTGGTTCCTTTGACGGTCTTGTTTGGGGAATTGAAAGAAAGAAGAAAAACATATATAAAAACTTTTAGTCGGAAATGCAAGTCAATTAGAAATATTTTATTAAAGTTGACATATAAAATATTAAAAATTAATAAAGAAAATATAAACCTCAGCAAATATTTCTAAATAATTTCCTTGAGTGTTCTTTAATGAATTAATTAAATTTTACCGCAGACGATAAAAAAATTGTTCAAAAGAATTTTATGAACTCATTTTACGCATCGATCGAATATTTATGTCTCCCTTCTTTCAAAAGAATTTTTTTTTCATGGAACCACAAAATGAGTCATTTGGGCAGTTCAAACATATTTCCTGATAGTCGATATATATTTTTTTATAATTTTTATTTTACGCCTGTGTTGCTTCATAATAACATAAAAGAGAAATGGCTGCACAAAAAAATGATACAAATTATAAAAAAATCAATTTTCTTTATGCTTTATTAAAGCAGGTGTATCGGTTTTGTTCCAAATAAATATATCATACATATTTAAGGAAGCGTAAGAAAGTGATCGAAAAAAATATATCTTTATAAATTTCCACTTGTTTCTAAAGTCCTAAACAAAAATGAAGAAAAAAGTAGGGAAGCAGCTATTAATTTTTGTTCTTTTCTTCATTCTGATGTAAACTTCATGATATTTTTTATCTAACACAATTTTTTCTCCCTATCATGCTTTACTTCTTATAACAAAAAAAAAAAAAAAAATAAAAAAAACGGATAAATAAAAAAAAAAAAAAAAAAAAAAAAAAATGGATGCAAGAAACGATTAATCAAAGGATAAATGAAAGAACTGGAAAAAAATTACACCATGTTTGCACTTTCCGACTGATTAAAAAGAAAAACTTTACTTAAGAAGAAAGTCAAGAACTCGGAAAAATGAACCGATTCAATGAATCGGTTCAAAACTAATTACGAAAGCTCGTCAAAAACATCTAGCTAGAATCGAGCGTAGGAAAACATTATTTATTTCCGTCTTATAATTAAGTTAATGAAACTAAAACTTTTAAAAACAATGAGTTCTTGAAAAATAATTGCTTAGAAAAAGGGGAGAAAATCATTTTCAAGAAGTGTTTTTATATTAATAGGTTCAAATCTAGTTTTCAGTAAGTGATATTATCTTGTTTGTATATTTTTGAAGCTTTATTAACTTAATGGTGAAGAGGGTAGGGTAATTTCAATGAAAAAAGTAGTTTAATTAAAGTTTTCATCTACGATTTTTTAAACAATTTAGATTCGATCAGTGATGAAATCATGTAGGAGAATCATTTAAATTCCAAGTAATTTTTGTGAAGAATCTCTCGAATGTTAGGATTTCATTAATTTGATGATTTTCAAAGGATTGATTTCAAATTCTGCCATAAATTAACGATTGTTTTTAATATTTCATGAAAGATATTTGATTGCAAAGGAAAGAAAGAGGAAGTAGCATTCGAATGCATTCTAAAATATTTAGCAGTTTTTGTTAATTATGAGAAAACAGCTTAAAAACTTAATATTCATTTGCAAAGAAAAAATGAGATGTCATTTAACTACCATAACAAAACAATATCATTCATTGACTATTAACACAATAAAACAGTTTTTACAGAAAGGATTGCTCAGTGGTATTCTTTTGAAAATGAGTATATAATATTTCACATTAATATAATGTGAGCTTCATAAAATTAAATATCCAGTTACATAAAAAAAATAATTTTTTGTTTTCTCTTGCTCATTTGCAAAATTGGGGCTTCCATAACTGTACTTCTATGCCCTCGCGTTCGTGGTTGTTTATTGGAAAGATTCCCATGCTCATTTACATAATAAAGCACTGGCCTTCTGAATGGTTGCCGATTATCCCAACATTCCTGACAAAATTGTTATAGTATTTTCATGATATTATCTAGTATTCTAGTCATGGTATTATCTAGTATAGATTATCTACACATCGTATAGGTATCGTACAGAATTTTGTGCTAATAATATCAATAATATTTTAAGATGCAATATTTTTCTAGAATCAATACATAGCATCATAAAAATCGTTCATTCTGCTTGATGGAAGAGGGTAGTTTTATCGACAACGTGAATAAAAGGTATAATTTTTGCAACTAAATATTGTTACAAATATTGAGACATTTTATTTTACAGTTATAAAGCAGAAAATGAGAAGTGCACCATTATGATGAGAATCACAAATAAAAATCTTTTCTAATCCTTCTAATTTTATTAATCCTTATCAATGGCCAAGAATTTTATTCGAATCCTTATCAATGACCAAGAATAATTTCTTAAGTCATTGTCAAACTGGGCCATTAATATTTTTAAGAGGTTAAGCTTCATATTTATGCAGTATAGAAGTTTTAAAGGAGTGTAATCTTTTGTGCTGTTTGCTGTTTTCATTAACTTCTAAAATCTCCAAGATGGTATATTCAATAGGATTAGATCTGTGAAAGTAAACGACCAATTTTCTTTTTTGATAAAACTCTAACAATAAAACCGAAGCAATGTGCCGGCGTCCTGGCATGGGGGTAGCGTGTCTTCGCCACGATCTGGGCGTCCTGGGTTCGAGTCCTAGTTCGGGCATGTTTGTTTTTCATCTGTTCAATCAGTGAGATGTGTGAATGCCCTCCCCCCTGTAAAAAAGAGCTGTGCAAGCGAATGTAATGCGTTTGTAGCAAAATCGCCCTCTTGGCCCTAATTGGCGCTTCTAAAAACAAGAGCCACTCTCTCCCGGCTTAAAAGCGCTGAATTCGAAATCAGCGGGCTTGTCCATGGCAAGTGCCATCAGAAACAACATTTTGAATAATTGTCTGCATTTGTCTGAAATACCGAATTTTTTTTGGATGTAATCTATCGGCATTTGGCAATAAAGTCTAAGTAATATTCTTAATTTGTAATATTCCAGAAGGTTTTTTTTGCCTCTTTTTCTATGAATTTCAAAGGCATTTCGTTCATTTTTTTAATTCTTCCACCAAAACATTACAGGATTTTCTCGACTGATGAACGAAATTATATGATATCAATACGATGTTGTTCGATATTCTGATTGCCGACTAATATCGTGAAGAAAACAAATTTGTTGGGAATTTTATACTAGCTGAAGAAGAATTTTATTCTTATTTATATTTAATTATTAATTAATATTTAGTAGTTGGCTTTCTTATAATATATATTGTGAATTTATTTTTTATAAGGATGCTTACAAACACTTCTGATTTTGTAATTTTATTTCTATACATGTATTTTATATAAAACGTATTTTTTTTTGTGTGATTTGCCCTTTTGATAGTTTTTACAGGTTTCTATTATTTACTAAGCTTAAGAAGGTGTTCTTAAATTGTTTATTATCATTATTATCCTTAATTTTTAATCATTAGTAGAAGGTTTTTCAAACAAGTAAACTTAATTAGGACCTTTACACTAATATAGGTTTTTGAAAGGTTTTAACAGTTCGAAATTTTTCAGGCACATGCTTGAAGCTTTCTAAATATGTGATATCATGTTTGCCCAGTAATGACATTCAGTAAAAAGTAACCTTTTTTCGAAAAATGTTATTTTGCTAATATTTTTAATATCATGCTGACTCTGAAACGTTAGTGACTTTTTTCATAATTAGTGCGGCAGCCACAAGTTGAACTTTTCTTTTACAATACATATTTCATTCATAACTTTCATAGTTTTACAACTCACAATCCCTTCTAGATCAGTTTTATTTGTAGAAACTTTATCTTTCTCAAATCTTTTCATGAATTCACTTATTGCATTCTTCTATATGAGTTGAGCTTGAATGTCAGTTCGCAATTTGATCTTTGCAATTATTAGTATCTCTTAATCGATTAGTTGTTCTACAAGTGAATGTCCAATGAAAAGCTGGAATGCATATTTCACTGGAAAATTTCCCACCATCTAAAAATTATTCGTAATTATCTCTTTTGACTTCTATCAATAAAATAATTTTAAATACTTTCTGTACACCAAAATCTGTGTTTTAATAGTACGCTGCAAATTGAAAAAAAATAAAGAACTAAATTAGTTTTTAAATGATAAAATTGAATTCTTCTCTTCTGCAGCGTTGCAGTAAAACCACATTAATATACTTAACTAAGGAATAAAGTAGCCTTGTTCAGTAGATATATTTTGAAAGTAGCTGATTTTTTTTTTTGTTTCTTTATAAGATAACACTGTTTCTGAGATTTTCATCACAAACAGCAAATCTTATGTTTTAATAAAAGCTTGCTGCATTGTGGGTGTTTTCAAATTCGCTACTCGCACCGAAATTCAGATTCACTACTTCTGTGGAATATATTCTTTAAGAATATATTCCACAGAAATGCCGATAACAGGAAAATAATATTCCTATAGCTCACGAAATGGGAAAATGAAATATGTGGGAGAGAATATCGATTTAGTTTCCTCCCTTTCCATGCGATGAAAAGGAAGCATCTCAAGAGCAATCTTATGTCCTGCCCATTGCAAGGACACAGGACACTCATTTTTTCACACACCACCATTCATTGCTCCCTTTAGAGAAAAAACTTTCCTATATTACTTTCTTACAAATCGATCACGGCTAGCAGTTGTTGGAAGAAATAGGGGCTATCACTTCAGCAGATAAAAGCACAAATATAAATGTAATGGCAGAAGGTAAAGGCCACAGAGACTGTGTTCCTTATTTTATTGTGGGCTGGCTGAGGACAGAGCTCTTGGGAGGTTTTAGAGAGTGATGAACACTACAAAAATATCTTGACTGCAAATAGGTTGGGTTTGCAGCAGGGAATTCAATTTCTTGGATTTAATGTAATAGCTATCCAAAAGGAAATTGTGATATATTTTGTAAGCAGTTATTCTTGGTGCATCAGAAGTATGGTTCTTTCAAAAATGAATTCACACATTTCGAAAAACCATTAAGTTTTTAATAAATTTAATATATCAATGAATTTAAATTTCATTTCACAGTCATTACGCCTACAAAATTATTGAAACTTATTTGATACAACCACTAAATATTGTATTCAATATTATAAAAATATTTTTTTGTGCTTCAAACGTCATCATTACAACTCGTTATATTCATTTAAATTCAAACTGAAACATTATACCGAAAATTTTAAAACAGGTATCATGGTGTTTCAACTAAAAGTAAAATTCACGTTATTAGCTTTATTTGAATGGATGCGATAAAAAGACATTTCAATATCCAAAAATGTATGTTTACAATTTACATTGAAATTTGTTGGAAATTTTGCATTTGGATGGGAGTGATTTATTTTCATTTCCTCAGAAATAAATTTAGAAATCATTTAATTTCAAAGTAAACGGAATTTAAATTGCATCCTAGAAGAAATTCTTTATTCAATCATCCAATCAAGAAATAATTGACGCCCTTTAACAAAAGTTTCATTTATTCTTTGATATTTTTAAATGTTAAAATGCATTTTATGAAGACAAATCTAATAATAAAATATTTATGAGGACAAAATCTAAATCTTTTCTACGAAAAAATCATCTTTTCTGCAAATTGTTTCAAAAATTTTCACTTGCCGGCATCATAAAAATACTTTTTTACTTGGAACCATTTCCCTACAAAAACAAAGAAAAAAAAATATATTTCCCTTTTTCAACTGAAAATGTATATAAAAATAAATCAAGAAAGAAGAAACTCTCAGTTGTATCTGTTTTAATCAGATACGGTTTTATTCTCATGATCCATACGGCCAAATCGTCGACTCAGCGATTTTAAATTATTTTCGCTTCATGATTCGCAAAATAAGCATTTCCAATCATTTATATCAATAAGTACGTTGAAAAATTGCTGAGGAAGGGAAAAATTTCCCACATATGTTTTGTATCATTTTCAAAATTATGTAAATTATATCTCTAGCATGTATAATAATGTTTTTTAATATTCTGTAATGGAACATTTTGAAAAACTATTTTTAACATATTTTTTTTCCATATTTTAGGCATAGTAATATGTAAGATACGTAAGAATGTTCAGAATGCAGGTTTATTTCTCATAATATTCTTCTGACGAATCAAGCTTATTATCAAAATAAATAAATAAATAACAGAAAAGAAAGTAAGTTTTGAAAAGACTTTGCAGAATGAAATTTATAGAGTTAAAATGCAATATTTTTAGATTATTCTATTCCTATACGAAAGAAATAAATTTACGAAAGCTGCGGCTCATATAATTCATGGACATTTTTTTTAATAAAAAGCAACAGGACATGAAAATAATAACTGTGTATGCAAAGAAGACTTTATCTCCTTTGAATACCCCCCCCCCCATTACTTTATTTTATACTTATCACTAAATTTAATTCAACTTTGTATTAACAATTTGCAGTTCCTGAAGTAGTATAGTCGAAAGTAAGCAAATATAATATTCTAAATGTTAATAGAGGATAGTATTTTAATTAAAATTTTGCAACTGCATTGGTAAATAATTTACCAATGTTATTGCACTTTATAAAACGCTTCATATTTTAGTCTAAATGCTCTATTTTAATCCAGAATTTAATTTACATTCAAAATACATGGTTATTTAAAAAAAGCGGCAGATATAAAATATTCATTCCTAATGAATGGCAATAGATAAATAAACGTTAAGTTTCTTTTCAATGCATGCAATATGAGTGAGTTCCATTTATAAAGCAATAAATGTCGAATCGGAAGCTACATTTGAAGTTACTGGCTCCTGAACTTATTGCTGCAACAATTTTTCTCTGTGCTTGATGATTTGCAGTCATAGGTTTTAAGCACATGTAAAATAGTTGGTTGTGAATTTGCAAGCTTTCTGCGTCCTTTCCTTTTAGATTCCCTCTGATACACTTAATATTTACATTCGATACACTTAACATTTTAATGTGACGTGTGAGAATGGCCTGTGCTCTTGCCTTTGCATATGCATCTATCTTCTAAAATTATTTTGTACCAATTGTAAATCTGATTATGACGAAGTTGTTAAACTAAAAATAAATTCATACCACAATGCAACAATCGACTCATTCTTTCCGAACGGCAGCACACAAAATGACTTTTTCTGTGACATCACCATGTCATTGCAAACTAACGATAGCGCCACTTTTAGCGAGATTATCCAAATCGATAGAATAAAACTTTGAACTTTTCTTAATCCTGTGAAGAATAGTATACGGTCCTGTCTTTCTCATTCGTTGGAAATAAAAATTTACTTTTTTCTTTTTGAATAACTCTGTAATGTTGAATATCTTTTTGAGACATTGAATGCATTTTATAAACTCCTTATACTTCTTTCCAATGCACTTTAAGCTTGATAAACATTTTAGAAAGTGGGCACTTGATAAGAATAAAGTCAACTGGGAGGAGTGATTTCCTCAAAACCTTCTTGCATAGTTTTCAACGAAGCTCTTATCCCCCTACCCCTGTATAAACTTATGGACCTTGAATAAGGTCGTATATGCCTAGCATGAAATTAGCAATCTATAGTAACGAAATATAGATATTTGGCGAAATATAGATATAATCTGACAATTTATCATACAAATTTATGATATATGCGAATATATATTTGCCTTTTTGTCCATCGAATGAAACTAAAATTTGACGGAGAACTACAGTTGTAGTCACAATATAACACAACGAATTTAATTGATTCGAACCATTTTGTTTCCGACTGAGATCTATCCTTTATAGATTTGGTTCAAAATGTAATAAGAATTCGCATTTTAGACGGAAAAATTGTGTTTCAATATGTATTTAATCAATTATTTACTTTTGGGAGATATCGAGTTCATAGTTAATGAAATAACCAACCAGCCAAACTTTCTGATAATGAATTTCATTCAACCTTTGAAAGAAATTGCGCAGCATCCATTTACCAAATGTTATCTATCTAGCTTAAAGTGTTTTTGAGTTATCGTGTTTATATATAGACAGGCATAATAAAAATATGTTTTTCGTTCCCAGGAAGTTAGCAATTGCAGGTATTCGTCAAAACCTCAAGATGATTTTTTAATGATTGCAATTATTTATTTAAACGTCGTATACAAAAATGTGAAAGTTATACTTTTGAACTTCTACCAAAAAGCTGCACTAAAATCATATTTTATGTTTTATTCGTCTGATTTAAATGATATTGCAATTTTGTTGACACATTATGTGCATAAGGAATTTTATATTACATATTTTACCAAAGGAATTTATATTTATTTTATTATTCAACTGAACATTTGTCTGCCTGCTGGCAACTCTCTATAGGAATAGAGTCCTTCCATTATATAACAGTGAATGAATTAGCAACGGACAATTTACGTTAAATATTCCTGTCTAAAAATATTAGTATGCCAATTCGGAAGAATAGCCTTCGTATCCTGTATGTAGCGAAATTTACAATATGTAATTTGCGGAAAGAATGTCTATCTATCCTTCTTTGGCAATGAGTCTGATTACTCAATCCGACTCTATGGGTTCATTTTTTTTCCTCTTGTCTGCATTGCCTCCATCCCTTTATATTTCAGCAGACGAATTTTACTACGATTAGTTTACGAGTATTGTTAAATCTAAACCTTTTATTACATAAAAGGGTGATGAATGTAATATTTGTATTAAACATTGCGACTATAATAGGCACATCTAATTTTACTTCAGGCAACTTATAGCAAGAATACGTATCTGGTTTTTGTCTGTACGATGACAACTTTCCATATAACTAGCTTCTTTTCTTTACATTTCAGTGAGTGGATTTCTCAGCACAGTTTCCCAAATTAAAAATTTAACACGTTTAAATGGGAAGAACATTTTATATCTTGATTGCATCAGTCGTTGCGTTCTGCCAGTAAGAAATTTTGAATAGCAAATATACAGAAATAATATCCTTTAATAATTTGTCCTTTTACAATTAGTCTGCCTGGCTTTCACCCGTTCATTTGCCAGATATTTTTTTTTTGTCTGTTGACGTCAATTATTTTTTTTCTGGTTCTATCCTTAATTTTTGTTTGCTTAAATTTCGTATTATATCAGTAACCCTTAATATAAATATAATTTGACAGCCTAAATATATCTGTGTTAAAATGGTGAACACGTAAATGGAAGTTGAGGAAGTATATATGAGCATTAATATAAGTTTGAATGTTACTGTTGCAAAGAAAAAAAACTGGATGCAAAATACAAAACAATCCGATATTTGTTTCCTTGCTCAACTTTCTGTCTACTCATTGTTAAATCTAATTTCAGTCTGACCAAAACTCTAGAAAGAAAAAAGAATGATATGAACCGTTTTACGAAATGAACTAAAAAATAAAATCAAAAAGAGGAGGAAAAAACGAAAAAAAAATAAAACCTCACGAAAATGCATCTTTTTTTCGCTTTTATAAACATTTGGAAGCATCACATTATTCTCATGATCGATCAAAAGATCGAAAACAGATAAGAAAAAAAAATGCTGAGGACTAAAGGAAAAATAAAATAAAAAAGGAGCACCAAAAGTAAGGTGAAAGGAAAAAAAAAAAAAAACAGTAGCGGGAGAGAGAGAGAAACGCATTTGGTATATAGCGCCCAAGATTGATAACCAAGCTCTACTGAAGAAGTTGGCCGGGCAAAAAAAGGTAAACAGACAGTGCCATTATTGGTATAACTGTGAGAAGCACGGTCTGGGTAAAGCATTCCTGCAGGCAATGCGTGGAAGTAACATAAATACGGTTAAGCTCTGTCACTGTTTGTTGAGCAAAAGCGAGATACGGTAGCCAGAGGTGCTATATATCTTTAGTTAGGGAAAAAACACAGTTTTTTTGCATTTAATGAGTTGATGTCTTACTCAGAAGGTGGAGAGAAACTAGCATCTCCTCTAGAAGTTCCTTTTATAGCTTGAAAAGTTTCTGGCTTAGGAATAATTCGATGGTTGATTTTTTTATTATTATTTGTTTTAATTTTAAAAGTGGAGGGCTCATAGTAGCCCCATTATTCATGAAATAATATGTGTTTTTTTTTCTCTTTTTTTTTCTTTCTTTATTTGAATGGAAATACATGGAATGTTAAAAAATGAATACAGCAGAATCTATATTTATGAAAAGAATGGTCAAATTATAGCATGTTTTAAACAAATCTATCGCATTTAAAGCCAAGAAATTTGACTAACATTTAATAGTAATAGTGATTCAATGCATCTTAACTTCTGAATTGTTAATTTTGTGTGGAATATTTCTTATTTAATATTTCTGTTATTTAATGTTCGCATATAATAATAACGCCATTTCTGATGGTCGTTATAAGATAGATAATAAATATACAATCTGACATGACAAAAAACGTACACGATGATGATCACTATTTGTCTGATGAAATTTGTCATGATGAAATTGATTATTTGTCTCTTGAAGTTTGTCACGATGATGATCATTATTTGTCTGATGAAATTTGTCCTGATGAAATTGATTATTTGTCTCTTGAAGTCTGTCACGATGATGATCATTATTTGTCTGATGAAGTTTGTCATGATGATGATTGTTTTGATGAAGTTTGTTGTAAAAGTTTGTATATAAAATAATTTACTGAATTTTGAGAAAATTTGTAAACACATTTAAGTTTCTTAAAAAAGTTATAAAAATTAAAAATAAAATGCTACATTTGATATTATTATTATAATTTTTTTTCAGAATTTTGCAAAAATAACTGCAATTTTTCTCTAATTTAAAACAAGAAAGATCGGATTAACTTTCTTAATTTATTTTAAATTGATTATTTTGCTGATGATTTTTTGTATTTTCTTTTCAGATCTAAATAAAGATTTTACCTTCTACACTGTCATGACATGGAGCTAAATGGTGATAAAGGTTTTAGAAATCATGATAAAGAAGAATTATTTTTATGTAATTTATTTTCTATTTTTATCATTTAAAGAAAATTTTCTAATTTTTTTGTGCAAAATGTTTAAGCATGTTTTTATTTAATTAGTTTGTGGTTTAGATTTCTATCGTCTGCAACTCTGTAAGGGATATCACTGCAATTTTGAAAAATAAACATTACTTTGTCTTCCATATATGATTTTCTTTTAATTTAATTTACAAAAGTTATACCTGATTATATAAAAAACGCTTCAATATTCCTGAAGTGTTTTAAGATTAAATTAACTTTAATAATTTCTCAAGATATGCTATATATTTAAAATTAATCCTACCCCTCGAAAATAACAGTAACCACTTAAATTATTTCCATCCATTAATCACATTAGCTTTACGGTGAAAGTAAATTAATTTTGCATTTTGCATGCTGTATTATGCAAATCTCACAGACTCCTTAGCCTCCTCTGAAAATAAAAACAGTAATCCAAAAGTCCCACATGTTTGGCGCAAACTGGAGAGTTTTAAATGGCTCGCCACAGGAAGCGGTGACAAAAATTCAATTAACATTCCGCCAACTGTTGGCAGAGAAAAATTGCTTTTCGGAATTACCCTTTACTAAAACTCGCAACTCTTTGCGGTGTTGCCAGATGGTTTAGATGGGATTTATCGACTTCGGTGCACCCCTCTGGATAGAAAATTGATTCAATTTATCTTAAAATTAGTGACAAAAGCTTATTGGTGCGGTGGTGTGACTTCAGTATGGTTCGTTGGACATATTGTATCGAAACATAATGAAATCGAAACAGAACTTTGGTATTCATCATTGGCGGGAATGTATGATGCCAATTTTGTTGTCTGTAATCAGTGCTTACAATAAATCATTTAAGGCTCAAATATTGGAAAAGCATATTTCAGCACTAGAGGTTGAAAGATTATCTCCAGTAATTTAAAGTTTGTTACCATTTTTTTTTCTATATAATTCAATAAATTTAACTTTTTTTTTGTTTTATTTTTTTATTTTTCATATACGCAGTATAAAGAACGTATGCTAATCGTCAAAAAAGAATTTTAAAAAAATCGAACTCGAGATTTTGATGAATCTTCCCGTTTCAGATCTTTTTGAGTTCGAAAAACACATTTTTGGAAAATTTACGTTCTGTCTATCTGTGTTAAAGATAACTCAAAAAAGCTTTGAGCTAGATGCATGAAATTTGGTATACGGTCTTTACAACGAAATTTGTACACTTTTATCAAATTTTGAGAAAATTTCTTTCAGAAGAAGGCTGTATGTTCGGCTGTTCGAATATAAGTTAACGTAATAACTAAAAATGAAAAGAGGTAGATGGCTGAAATTCGGCCCTCCCCCCATACACACACCCTTATACTGTATAGTATAGACATATGTCAGGTTTTGAGCCAAATCCTGTGAGAGGGTGACTATCTGTCAGTTTGTACGTGCAGAAACATATAAACACTATAACTCAAAAACGCAATGTGTTAAATATATTAAATTGGGTATGGGATTTTGTGATACAAGTAAATAGCTTTTTAACAAATTTCTGCTTCTATCGATTGGAAAAAATGATTTTAAAATACAAATTTGATTCTTGCTTTTTATTTACTGAGTGAAGGACATTAAAGGCTAAATAATTTGCCAAGTGTGGCACGATAGATTCAATAAAAATATTAAATTCATGCCAAAGAGAAATATTTCATTATTGTATGCCAATCCCGTTCAAGATGCTCTCTGGCATAGCATTTTTATTAGAGACTATGCCAGAAAGTTTTGGGGAGACCATCCAGCTGGTTATATGTCTCTAGTTATTTTGTATCAAATGAAAGTTCTCTATTTTTCTGTTTTTGATCCAAATAATTTTAATAATTTTATCAATATATTTTTAAATAAATAAACTTAAAGGAAAAATAGCTTTATATTATGATATTTACTAAAAATGTTGAATTTGTTTTATCATTGTTACATAAATTTTGTCATCTTTTTTATATATGATTGCTACTAAAATTTTAGCTTTCATTTCACTCATGACTTACCTGTCTTTTATGTTGTCATATATTTTGGTAAATCTTACCGGTCAAGAACTAAAAATAGCAGAGGGGAATTCTAACCAACATCTTCATTGCTACATAGAATATTCCCTAAGAATTCCTCAAGGAAAATGTTCCGTCTGTTATTCTTTTATATAAGAACGAACAACTCTGTGTCTTGGAAGAGGGAAACGTTTGTTCAGCCATTGATCTCTGAAAGAGTACTTTCGATACTTTCAAGTGTTGATTCAGCTATATTGCACTCTCGATTAGATAGACTTTATTTTCCGCACACAGTAGGGTAAAATGCAGAAAATAATTATTATTTCACGATTGATAAGCAGGAATTTCAATGTTCTTGAAAATATTATTCAGAGATATGGACTAGTAAAATAAGATAAGATTTGAATCAATAATTCATTCAAAACGTTATTTGATTTTTGAAGAGTTGAAATATCATTGGAGAAGAATAAAAATAAATTGCATTATGACTTTTTTGTTAATTCAATTTCAAGAGAAAAATAAAACGTTTCAAAAAAATAAATGCCTGTAAAAAAAATCGAAATTTTTTATTTTAGTCTCATGAAATAAGGAATTTATCATTAATACTGAAATTTTTAATATTAAATGTTGAAAAAGTGAAAGTCTGTCCATTTATTTTTAAAAATTCCCTGTAGGTACCCCTGTGTTATAAAAAAAATTCCTCTTGGCAAGTGGAAAGCAAAGGTGGATTCCTTTATATTTAAGTTACTAACTGGCAACATAAATTGTTGTGGTTAGTCAAAATTCGGATTTGGAAATCACGTTCTAGAAAAAACGTTTTAGAAATCTTTCAATTTTTTTTTTAATTTGTGAATATTTTTCAATTTTTCCAAAATGTTGAAAGGATTTTTGAGTCTAATAAGTGATTAAAATGCAGTTTCTAATAAACTGAAATGGAAGAAATTTTTTGAGATTTAGTTTGTAATTTTTTTAAATATTCGATAATATTCTATCAATGAATTAATCGTTTGTAGTATATATCATATAGTTCTATTTCTCTTCTTTTCCTAGGCTTTCTTTAAAAAACCGAGACATGCTGACTTTTTTCTAGTTCTCGATAAAAAAAAAGTGTTTTGTATTCAACACTAACGTAACTCTGTTTTTCCAAGAAAATTACCATACCATTGATGATAATCATTTGTAATAAGTCCTTAGGCTATATTCGATTTCTTGTTTTTTGAAATAACAGAACTCATTGAAAAGAAAAGAAGACAGTTATTCTACTACCAAAAGTATAAAAAGTTATTTACCAAATAAAAACGGTAATTAAATTACTTATCTTATAGCTCGAAGAAATCGTTAATTTAAATTCTTTCTTATTTATTCTAATTTGGAGCATTCAAAAATAAGATCTAAATTAATTCAGTGTAGCCTGAAGTAATTTGAATTCATTATGATATATTTTGAAATTAGAAAAAAAATATCGAAAAAAATGAATTTGTTTTACGATTAAAGTATTTTTATTCTATTATTGTCATTAACAAAAATGGAAATGTGTTATAAATCAAAATAGAATATTTTTTATTGTAGTGCCGCCATCTCAAATTTAATTACGAGAAAAATCAAATAAAAACTTAACATTCAAGGACAATTAATGAAGAAAAATCATTCCTTTTTGAAGCAATTTCTTGTTGTATATAGGAAGAAGAATTCCACAAACTAAAAAAGAAATCATATGTTTATTTTTTGCGATTCGTATTTTCCAATTTAATAGTCTTTGAACGTCAAAATAAAGAAGCTTTAAACTTATATTCCACTAATTAAATAAGAACAAATGTTGAGAAAATTAATGAAGTATGGTAAAAAAAAATAGAATTTAATTTAATTTAATTAATTTCGGTTTGTTGAAATAACTCCCGCTGTGCCCATCAGCATATTTCTATTATAAAAGTTAATAGGAACTCTAAGAACTAAAAAGCAAATAATTCATGATTTCTGGTAATTTGTGTCGAACTCTTGGCAATATACATATATTTTTTAAATTCTTGTTTGTCTATCAAAGAAGAGGAAATGTAAAATGAAAATAAATAAAATTGTAAAATTAAAAATAATTCGTCCTCTAAGAAATAAAGCATATAAATTTATTTTCAATTCATCTTAAAATCCAATCAAACATGTTTAGTTTGCACATATGGAGCATCTATTTTTTTTTATGCAACTTTAGAAGTCTAGACAATTTCTTACTTAATCTGTTAAACTCAATTCATGAACAGACAACATTGCCCTCCAGCTTAATTTTGGAATCCATTTGTGCTTTGAAATTGGATAAGCGATTTAATGTCACAGCACACAGTGATATAACTCATATTGAAATACTAAATGATTTGGGCAATTACATTTTCATTTACAATTGCACATTAATTCTGATCCCCAAATAATTAAACCTGTAAAATAAAAGAATTTCTTGTAGATTTTTATCCAATTAGCTTCAATAAAAGGAAGTCTAAATATTAAATAAAGTAATAAATCACATAAAATTTTCAAAGAAATAAAAACTCGAATGCTATTTATACGTAAAAATATTTCAAATTTACGCACTTTGCAACATTTTGCTATAATAAATTACATTATATATATATATATAAAACAAGTTTTTTCATTATAATGATTGCATATAATAATTTAATTTATTGAAGTAAAATTCTTCAAATTTGCGCCCTTTGCAAAATTTTACTATAATAAATTACGCGATTACATCAAATGGAAATTATCCAGACTGTTACTTGATTTATAATCCGAAATTTTTGAAGCTGATGAGCTGTTCAAAATAAATAATATTGTATTTATTGGTATAGACAAATGAACTTATGAGCTACATTAATATGTTTTTAGCACGGATGACAGTCAGTTCACTATTCATTTTGGTGTAACAATTAATGCATTGTTCAATTCCAGAATTGGTTATTTTACTTAGCAAAAGAGTTATTATGAGCAAGATGAGGGCATTTCCTGATTTCTATTTTAAGCTTTGCCCTTTGTCCCATTAGTATTTTCTTTCGGTTCCTGTTCATTTCGTTTCTCATTTTGAACTGTATTATTTTATGCATTTATTGTTCATATGGAGTGTTTAATTTTGTGTACGCATTACATTTTTTTTAACTCATTGCATTCTCTCAGATTGTACATTTGTTTGGTTGTAAAAAGTCTTATTAGTTTAAACCATTTAAACATGATAGTCCTTTTATCACAAACTTAAAAGCTCTCCTTTTCAATGTAATTCCTTGTTTGTCTGCTAGGTTCAAACTTTGCAATTAATTTTAATCTATTTTCCAGATTTGCTCGAGGCTTGAATTTTTAAATATAGTTCAGAATTGGATTGCAGTGCAATATTAACTTGGCATCAAATCTGTTAGTATAATTTTTTTCATCGCTGTCGGGATTAATTCCCCTTCCGAACCCCAGATGGCAGCATATTTCAACCGAAAAATTAGTTTAATTATATTAGCGTCCCGTTTGAAGCAACACTACGGCTATTTTGGGACGGACCTCGTAATTTTGAACCGCGGTCAGATAACGAGGACGACACCTGAGCTGGCACCCCACTCTCCACACTACAACAGCGGGAGGACGTTTGGTCAGGACGGATTTAACGTGCAATAGACCCCCTTAAATGACGGTTCTTCGGTAGAATCGGGTCTCGAGCTTGCAACCCTGCGGTTCCGAAGCCAAGACCTTACCACCAGGCCACCGGGGTCCCTACTGAAAAATAGACGTTCATGTGGAGTGTGAGTGATCATTAACTCGAGAGAAAAAGCAGAGCAAATGAGAAGAAGAATTTTTTTTATACATTCAATTATATTATACAAAAGAGCAACGATCTATGAAAATGAAATAATTTTAAAAAATGTGCTTACTTATGAAAATAAACCTAAGTTCTAAGTTCATCAAAATTTCAAAAAATATATTAAAATTATACCTTAAATATAAATCTAGAGAGAATGAGGAAATGAGCCATGTCTTCATAACTTTATCTGCAAAAACAGAAGAAATATCCTGCATGAAATATTTGTAGCAACAAAGATAATGATCTTTGTTGCTAGAAATGTTTCACAAATTTACTACAAATAGTTCTTATACTATAGAAAAATACATTTAATAAAATACCAATACTATACTAATGTGCTTAAATCATGAGAAAAAATCATGAGAAATTTTTTAAGATAAACAGATGCACATTTTCATTAACTCGCTAGAAACAAATTTTCATCTTCTTAGTTTATGAAAGAAAATTTTTTATTGTTCTCTCATATTATAAATAAGTTCAATGTAAAGAAATAAAAAAAATACCATTTTAATGGGGAAAGGGATTCCTTTTTACTAGTAGTTCTATTCAGATCTCATAACTGTTGACAATCCGTCTCTTCAGAAAATGTAACTCGACAATTTTTCCCTTCTTTTTCTCCTTATTTTTCCATTATTTAAGAGAAAGAAATTTCATATTTAAGTTTTCAATTATTTTGACACCTTTATAAAGGGCGAAGAACTTACTTCCGTTTGAATTTGAAGTGTTTTAAGTAGATTTGGGGCTAGGCAAAACGAAACTTTGAGAAATGTTTTTCTAACACATTAACCGTTACAAACTATCAGGAAAGAAGACACTTTCGAGTTCATTGAAGAATTCCTAAAGTTTAAATTTGAATTAAGAATGAAAAAAATCTGGCGCTATTATACAATCCCCCTAAAAAAAGATGTAATGAAAGAAATGTTTTTTTCCCCTTTTTTTCCCTTCAGAAAAATACTTTGAAAAATATCGGTACCTTTCTTCATTTATCTTGGTATCAGTCTCATAGAAAAATAATTTTTTTATTATTATTTGAAGTTTTTTAGGTTTTTAGCTTTGATTAAATATTTTTATAATTAAAAAAGATTCTGATTTCGCAGAACAAACTCTTGGACTGTAATTACGATTTTTCTTTAGTGGCGATCTAGACATGATCTATAGACAGATGAGATTTGGGATAAAATAATTCTACTTAATAGTATGTTTCATAGAATTCTGAGTCTTTAGTATTTTTTCAGTTGTGTAATATGCAGAATAAAATTACTTATTTTACTTGATAATAAACAAAAATTGCCTATATAATTTATTTATAAATAGATACATTACTGCCAGTAAAATAATTATTTCCTTATCTGTAAAATAAACTCCTTTTTTTTAGTACCTTACAACTTTGGAAAAATACCTGAACTTATTTTACTACGGATAAACGACTACAGATAGAACTAATTCATTTTGAGTTAACTTCCAAGTAACTATATCATACAACGATGGATTCATATCATTCTTAATTTTTAAAAAGATACATGTGAACTGCAAGCCTTCTATGTCGTTAAACTTCTTCAAAATATGACAACCGCCATCTTCTAAACAAATTCTTAATACACTAAAAAATACAAATGGGATGAGATCAGAAATAGTCTGAATGTTATGATTTGATAGGTCATTTGACGACGGAAGAATGCAGTCAGCAAGCATATTATCATGACGGAGCAATCAACAGTTTGGTTTTCAAGACATTGAGTCACTTGTATTTCAACAAATCATACTATCATTTAATGCAAAAACCTCTGAAATCTCAGCAAAAATTTGCCGAAACTATGTTTTATTATTTCTATGATAATAGTGTTTATTTAGATATTCTAGAAAATAATGACTTCCATGACCTGTTATCATAATTTAGATTCGGAAAATGTCTTTTATCATCTATGTCACTTGATAATTCGGATATCTTTTCGTAGAGAAGAGAAATTCTGAATTCTTATACCTCCAAATTACAAGCAAGCGCATTTGAACTGAATGGAATAGGTTCTAGTTAGTCAACTTTACTAAGTCGATACCTTTCGCATCTTATTGAGAAATGACGAACTTTATTATATTTTCGAAAATATACTAATATTTTCGAAACTGCTACAAAATTAAAACTAAAAACTAAGAAATATTTATATATATTTGATAGTAGAACATACTTACTAAACAAGCAGATATTTTACCTTAGAAACGTTTTTAATAGCTTTAAAAATAATTGAAATTTGATTTCTATGTTTTTGCTACTGCAATTCTTCATTACAAAAGTACATGGAAACGTGTTCCCATACTTGAAATGATGTAATAATGTAACAAGAAAGTCTTATTTATTCAGTTTAAGTTCATAAGAAAAGAGTATCGGTGTTGAAACATTTTTAGAAAAATATACGTCGCGCCATCAAAAATATCTGCCGGTCCATTACTTATTTATATTTAATGTCTTTGTAAAATATCCAAACATAATTCCTTTTGATAGTTCCTTGAGAATATCTATAGAAACAATGGGTTCTCTCAAACAAATATGCCTGAAGAATATAAGCGGCATGAAGTATCGACCGAATCAATTAATACAAATGATAAGTGACAGTCACTCATATTTCCATAACTCGCCTTTTCCTTCCTAAGTAAATCAATTTGTAAATGTCACAAGCAAATGATTTCCAAAAAAGAAAAAAAAATCAATCTGCTTTGGAAGAAAGAGACATAGAATAATATATTTTTCCCTTCCTTTTCCCTCTTTTTCATTATACTTCCTTTGCTAGGGGGACATTAATTCTGGCTCGAAAGAACCTCTCTCTTCTTCTTTTGTTGCTACTGTTGGAAGTGTGAGGGCCTTCAATCAATAAGAAGGCGACATCTACTGGAAGACATGGGATGGGTGGTTCAAACTGACCTCATGTCTTGTGCTATCCAGAGAATGTCACGCTTTCTTCTCTGTTAGAATGACAACCGTTTGTCCATCGGTAACAACTTCGCCTCAAGGTTTCGCAGAAGAAGGTGTAGGACAAGAGAAAAAAAGTATTGACATAGATTTGATAGAAGTTTTGTCGAAAAAAGAAGAAGTTATAACATGGCGATAATCTGTATTAACTATTAAATGCACTCATTGTTCAAAATTTATTCGATGACACTGACGCTTCCATTTTCAGTAGTTAAGTTCTTTTAAACTGTCATTAATTTTCTTTCTAATTATCATAGGCATAAAATAAAAGATTTGGCTTTCAGATTAAACATTAAAAAACTGAGATTTTAGGTCAAAAATGGGTTTTTATAGCAGATGGATGCATTAATGGATGACATGTCATTAAGCTGTCATTTTGCCTAACGCTTGGCTACAAAATTGAAAGTACAGAATTTTTTTAAATATATTTATTAGGATTTTAGATCTATTGTTTCTTCTTGAACATTTCTCATAAAGATGAGGGGGAGACGGGAGAAAACATAAGGCATTGAATGGATTGGAATTCTATTTTAAATTAATAAATTAAATTGCAAAGCGAATTTTCGACCTGCTTTTGTGTTTTGTTAACATCCACAACTACTGTCTTTCTGTATATTTCTATTATATTTTGCAATTAATTTTTGTTTCTGTACACTCATGTGAAATAAAGTTATGTTATGCAATATTATTGGGCATTTAAACATATACGCAATATACGGATTTTCTGTAAAAGTTAATTATTTTAAGACTGTGGGATTACTCCTTCCTGTACGCTTCCACCCTCTATGTTTAGTTTTATCATGTAGTCCTGAGAACCAAATACTTAACTTTCAGAATTCCATAATTGCTCATTTAGATTATTTTACTTCTCAAAGGGATGATATGTAGTGAGCCAAAA
>JAPMOR010108083.1:0-11510 GCA_026543865.1 Argiope aurantia | reverse complement strand
TTTTTTTGTTTTTATCGGCGATCATCGTCTACATCGCTCCATTCCACTTTCTGTCATAGATATCATCCCCACACGCTTACAACACATTCGTTGTTTTTTAATTAACAACCAAAATATTCACTAGAAATAATTTAAATGGCAGAACAACGTTTGCCGGCTCAGCTAGTAGTTAATAAAAAACGATAGCTAGACTTAGGTGACAAAATGTTATTATTGGGTGAATTCGGCTTCCCAACTTATATTATTTATAAAATGTAATCAACCAATAACTTAAATAATATATTTTGCTATTAATTTCATTATTTTTCATTTAGGCGGAATATTTTAAGCTTTTTGTTCATTCTATTTAATAATAAAATAGTTGTAAGTTTTTTTTAATTAATCTTTTTTTTTTAGTTTTGTTACATATCATATCCCAGCTAGCACTAATTAACACGAATGCTCAAATTTTACAGCATCCCAGTTTTAAGTTAAATGAATCAACAAGCTTCAGTTAAAGTAAATTTAAAGCAATTAAAAAGCATTGACACTTTGTCTCTTCTTATCATCTCATAAATACAAATTTGTAATTATTGACCCAACTATATATTTCAGTTTTGCTGCTGGTTCCAGCACAAAAACGCTTAAGTTGTGGTATTATTCTTGTAGATATGCAATGTGCAGAAAGATAACATTATCGCAAATGATAAACACCTGGAACTAGAAACAAATTTGTTTGCAACTGTATTTTTGAATGAAGAATGCCTATAAAATTATCTTTGTTAAATAACTTCTGAAATAATGTTTATCTGTAACTTCTGACCATTTCATGATACTCTAAAGATAGATATTAGACGACTAATCCAGGTAAATGAGAGTATAAGCCTAAAAATGACAGCATTCTTTATAAGATGGTAAAAAATTGCATGTAGGAATGCATAATTTTTACATTAATTCGTAAGAATATATTTCTAACAGTATATCAAAACGGGAAAGATTAACAAATTGAGTACCATGAATTCTCATTTCTCTTTTGTAATATGTTCTTTTCACATGCAGTAATATATAAAATAATAATAAGATAATCACCCGATTCTGAAATGTTATTTTTAAACATTAACACGTAAGGCGCCAAGCCAATTTTGTCATTCTTTCCGTCTAGCTGGCGATATCCGATTTGTTTTATATATCCTAATAACCAGATATCTATATAAAGTTGTGATAAAACTTCATTCATTTAGGAGTATTGTTGTGATCTTTGATATTAAAATTTGTTAAATTTACATCAGTCAGCAAAGACGAACACAACCTGAACAAAAATTATATTACCAGTCAACAGTTACAGATATGCAGTAAGGTATAATAGGATATGGCCTGAAAGCAAAATTCAGAATCAATCACCGGTGACTGACATGGTGCTTAATATGTTAATTCTATTCTTCAATGCTAATTGAGAGAAGAAAAAGATCTTAAATTCTAATTTCATTCTTAAAATTTTTAATGAAAACGACATAGTGCAACGTAAATATATTCACTTGCTAAGCAGTGGGAAAAAACAAAAGAAAAAGTTTATTATACCAAAAGAATTGTATTGTCGGATGTGATAACGATAATTCAGTTCTTTAAATGGACCAGAAAAGTCTCCAGGCCTTACAGTTTGCGATTTCTTTCTTTGAGTTCGTTATGCCAATGTCTAAAAATTAACGTAATAAAAAATTTTGAAAAATTATAATTAATAAATAGTTATATTTTTCAATAAATAAAAGCATTAAATAATAAAGAAATAATAAAATCTAAACAAATAAAACATTAAAAATTGTTTTACAGGATCTGTCAAGCAAAGTTACAGTTACATCCAATATACAGAGAGTACATCCAATTAAATGATAATTAACATTTTAACACATTATAAACAGGTGATAGATTATACTTTAATTCATTTAATATTGATTTTAATAATTCATTGTAAATACACTCTGTACTTTAATATTTTATTATTCAAAGAATTTTATTTAACTTATATTTTTAATAAATTTATATCGTTGCATCCAAGGTCAATATCATTCTTCAAACCAATATGCCTATGGACTAGCTCAAAAATTACATTACTCAATAGTAAATAAATTCATATATGAAACAGACAAGTTTAATATTTCAGTTTATTACAGATCATAAGGCGAAAGCAGGCACATTTTCTTAATTGCATCTAATATTCTAACAAATTTTGTATTCCACTCAATCTTAATTTTTACATCAAATTAATTCAAAATAAGCACCGAGTTTAATTCACTATATTTAAAAAAATATTATGATTTTGTAAGTAAATAATGATTAGAAGACAACGGATTTAAGGAACATTCATTTTTTTTCCGAATAGTTGCAAATTTTGAGCGTCTTCTTGCATACTATCGAATAAAAGTTTAATCCCCCTTTCCTCGGCTATAAAATTGGGGGCCGTGGTAATGTCGTGAATACCTTGCACGGCATTGGTGAACGATGGTAACGAAATATATAGATCTTTGGCATGAAGCTAGCATTTTTATTGAATCAGTCACAAGATTATGAATTTCGAACGCATTTTTGCCGGCCGACTGACATCAAAATTTTACACAAAATTAAAATTGTAGTCAGAAGAAGATATATCAGACTCCACTCATTGAAATTCATTGCATTTACATGCAAGAGCAAGTACAGAGAGACAGACAGTCAACCGTTTGACGGATTTGGCTCAAGATTTGATAAATATCTATGTTTCAGATGCCAAACCTGTGTACCAAATTTTAACTACCTAGCTCTTTGCATTTTGTAGCTTTCAAATTCACTTGAATTTGAGTAGCTAGACTAACCGTTCGTTCAAAATTCGGACAGACAGACTGTCTGTCAAAATCTGTTTAAAATTTGACGGAAATACACAAATTTGATCATTATCTCATATTACCAAATTTTAGTAGTCTAGCTGAATGTGTATTTGAGTTTGGCATACTATCATACAGAGATACAGACAGAATATCAGAAATGTACTTTTCGGATTCAGGCAAATAAGAGATTCGTCAAAATGAATTTTTCGACGATAGCAATATTTCCTCTATATTTCGAATACAAGAAAAGAAAAAAGAAAAATGAGTTAATTGATTCTTTTAAAGCATATTAAAAAGTAAGGAGATAAAGACGCTTAAATAATGTATTTTGTTATTATTTTATAATTTTTCTTCTGTCTGATTCGTTCCCAATTGTTGAATTGTTAGTGATCATTTTCATAATCTTGATTCATGAATGATCATGTGTAGAAATAGAAAAACTTTTTCAGAAACTAATCATTTTTAAAATCGTTTCCATATTTCAATTCTTTTCTATTAATTAATTATATTTGTGAGTAAGTGGGTCGTAATCAATATAGTCAAGGACATTTAATTCCAAATTAAAACAAATCCAGAAAAGTGAATAGAAGTTACTAAACTTTATTGATTAACCAAGACTTTCTGAGTCACTTTAGTATTGCACCGATACGTTTGTGTTCTGATGTAGTTAATATTGTTCACTGCAAAATTATGAAATCAATGAATAGGATATTAAGCATAATTGGCAGATGCCTAGTTTTGATTAATAATAACATATTGATCAAATAATTAAGCATAATTTTTAATTATCTTTATTTATAACTTTCAAGAAAATAAAGAAGAATTTTGTAGTGTTAGTAAAAGATTTATATTAAACTTTATTCTTAGATGCATCTATTTAAAAGTAAAACGCTAACTTTTAATTTAAAATAAGAAAATAAGTTTTTGAATTTACGTTTCGATGCAGTTAATTCTTTTCAAAACTGAAGTTGAAACTTAAATTCTGCAGTTGCATTTCTGTTATTTGTGTCCTACTTCGATAAAGATTCCTTCATTGTTCTTTTCTTTCGATAGTATGTATCTTCACTGTGCGATAGTCACCAGATGTGTCAACAGTTTTATCTCGTTTCATACTTTTTGTTTGCCTATCTTATCTCTAAAAGACGCCAGGTAAATGGCAAAAACAATTATTAAAAGTTCATTTTTTTTAGTGTCTGGTTATAAAATATTGTATTTTAAGAACATAAGAGTATTGCATTCGACCTAGTTTTACCTGCATTCGACCTAGTTCGATGAATATAGTTCAGAGAATATTTAACCACTAAACTCTCTTAATCGTTTACAAATAAGGTATACCAGACTAACAAATACAACTCATTGAATACACATCTAAATCCATTTTTATACGTAATTTATTTTTACAATTAGTTAACGTTTTCTCGAGAGACCCACCATGTATGTCGGCCTGACGTACACCAAATCTCATATCAAGGTCTAAATATCTTTTTCATAATATGGCGTAAAGTTTTGAGATAGATATTCCAGATCAAATGTAGTCCTCGGCATCTGACCACTATTAATAATACTAGTATTGCTAAAGAATGAGAAAATGAATATATACCTAACTAATTAAATTTACTTCAATGCAAAATTTCTTAGGTAATTTGAAATGATTTTTCTGAAATATACTTGGCGATTGTCTTGTTTGTACTTTTCTCTAAAAAATTAAAAAAATCTCCATAGTATTTGTCTTTTTAAAGATTTCGACTTCTTTACTTATGTTTATTGAACCTCTTAATTCAGTTGTTTATTTTTGTGGTGAGGATTATTAGTCCAATCAGATTGTAACAATTATTTATTAAAATTACGTTATAGAGAGACAACTTTAAAACATGGCTTTTAAGAATTAAATACAAAACATAAAAAGCAGAAATGTTATGTAGCGGCATACTGGAGCTTTTCAGTTTCAAAAAGCGCTGCTTCATCTTTTTGGGATAATCAGTAGTAGTTAATGTCACCGGAGTGATTAACTCCTCTTATCTTACTGTCTTGATGCTCTCAATGTTTTTTTTATTACGTGGCATTTAACTGTTGGCATTACATTGTTATTTCAATACATACAAGAGTGTGAAGGATAGGTGGGCAGCTAAATGATTTTTATATTTAATTCCTGCTTTGACTTACCAGCAGATATAAATATTAAATCCTGTTATTCGAAACACAATTGAGACTTTTCGTAAATGCGAAGAGGTGAAATTTTTTTTATTCATGTGGGAGATAATCAGATGCGTTCTGTTGAATGCGGCGAACAAATATCTTTGATTTATGTGCTATTTTAGATATAGTCTATTAAATTTTAGAAGAATCGTATTACTGGCATCTTGTATATTTAGAATAGAATAGTAATGAAATATAAATATTGTACCGACTTTACTGAATGTAAAAAAAAGTTATGGACATGAAAATGGCTAAAGAATAGCTTGTGATTCTCCTTAAAATTCTTTACAGTTATGCAGCGATACTGAATATTTTAGTATTTTTAAGAAATAATGAACTTCTGACATTTTTAATTATATACATTTTTAAAAATAGGACTGATTTAATAAAATTTAAGAAAAATAAGATTAAACCTCTTTTTTGCCAACATTAAGCCAAATTCAGCTTTTTTTTTAATTAATCATTTTTGTAAATTTAAAAATAGATAGGAAATTATACTGAAAAGTTAAATAAACTCGTATTTTAATTATAGATGAACAAAGAGTTACATAAATTTTATTTCTATCCTCAAAACACTCAATCTGATTTAGTTTCCAAAATGAGAAGTATTTTTATGAAATATTTTTCTATTTGCTGCATTTAGAATTATGTGCTTAAATAGTACTCTTTCCCCTGGAGAATAGACTTAATGTGAATTTTCACTATTCAAAAATGGTTTCAAATTCAATTATTTTAATGTACGCTTGGGATTTGCATTCACTGAAAATTGAATCTTCCATCGAGTGGTTAATAATGAAATGGTTTGTCCATAAATTTACAAATTATAAATAAGTATGTTACGATGGTATATTATTTATTAGCGATTCTTCGAAAATATTTCCTTTTATTATCTATTCGAAGAGTAGATAACGAATTTCTTTCGTTATTATTTCAAAATACTGTTTGAAAGGAATTTTCTATTTTTAGTAATGAACAATTATTTTTCTTTACTATTGTTTTCTAACTATATTTGCTCAGAAATCTATTTTTTTCAGAAGAAATTTGTCACGAAGTTAGTTTAATTATGGATTTTAAAAAAATCAATACCTAATATGCGAAAGAAAGTAATAAAAAGGAAATGCAGAAAATATCGAAATCAAATGAGTTTTTGAAACCTTGCTGGCAAGATTTCAGCTACAGGATCAGGAATTTCAGACTCGAAACCCTATTTCAAAAAGATCGACCGTATATGTAAGTTCGAAACATGTTCAATCAAACATCAAGAATCAAACGTAATACCGCTGGTATGGAGTGAGAGTTTAAGAGAGGGAGAGGTTGATTCAGAAGTTAACCTTGTCATCTGACTGCGGATCAGAATTGTAAGTTCCATATCAAAAAGACTTTAATATTAGTCCGAAATAGAGAATTCTGGTAAGAAACTGAACACGGAATACTATTTTCAGCAACAGTTACTATGATTTAAATATATGATAGAAAATAATATGAATAAGATAACAATAATGGTGTTACCTGAGAAACTTTTGAGGAGTAACTTCCTTTAATAATCAACTGATGTTACCACCTGCATTCATATTCACTAGCATGCTCCAAGATGGCTTGATACAAATAATGTTGAATAACTATAAGTGCAAGATATTCTAAAATATTCTTTTTGTAGCAAATAATGATTTGAATTATAAAAGATTTAAATATTACACATGAATTCATGATGCTATATTTACTTATTTGCAATTTTTTTGAAAAAAATTTGCAGATTAATTGCTGATGTCATAGATACGGCATAGCAAAAGCTTTGCTTACAATTCTAATTACTTATTCATTTTTCTTTATTCACAGAAGTAACGATTATTTTATTTCCTAAACAGCTTTTAAGATTTTCCTAAAATATATGTAATAAAATATGTAATAGTTAGATTATTATAATAATAAATAAATAATACATGCAGGGAGAGTTATTAATTCTATGAAACTCGAGTCACTCTAATAAAGTGGCAGAAAATAAGATACACAAAAATCTGTTAGAATCTACGGGGAATAAATCTATAAAGTACCATCCATTGCGTTGCTAAGTTACTAAATCTATCTAGGAACGCCAGATGCAACTGCTGGTGTAATAATGAGTTTACTTAGGTTATAAGAGGAAGTTGATCATCTTGCTGCCGTAATTGTGGGGGGAGCGGGGGATTGGAGAGCAGTTTTCCGATAGGAGGTGTAAGAAATGGCAAAATGTAATTCTGCTCCTGCTGCTTTAGTAGTAATGAAAAAGTCACATTGACACATTCTTGTGATTTATTAGTATAGATAGCGTCTGCCTGAAGGAACTTCTAAGAAAGAAATAATTGGAAAAAATAGATTTATGGCAACATCAATATTTTTTTTAATATCGTTTTGGCAGCTATGGTATGAAGTATGCTACTGCCAAAATGATATTTAAAAATCGTTGATGTTACCATAAATCTATTTTTGAAATTATTAGCTATGAAACTTTTTGGAATAAATTTCGCAAGATGATACTTTTATATTGCGACAGTAATGGCAACTCTGATACAGTTAGATTTTGACTCGACATGATCAGTTTTGAAAGTTATGATTTTTAGATACATCTCTTAACACTAGAACTACCGGTGTTAAATATATACCTAATTTTACCACACCCAACAAATTGACGAGTTTTTTATCATTACGGCGTTCACTGTAACTTTTGGCTTTGTTTATGCAAATAAAAGAATATAATTTAACAAACTTTTAATATAATAATTCATTAATTAATAAAAAAAAATTAGAAAAACAGCTTGATAATGATTGCATCCTGATTATATTAACCAGTTAGAACTTTTAGTTCTAAACTGAATTATAATCGGAATAAAATAAATCCGGCTGCCGAATACTTTGGATCTATATGAAAAATGTAATTCAAATTTTTCCAGGAAATGTCTGAAGGCTATGTACAAATTAATGTAAATGTGTATTAATGTCCATCATTGCATAGATAATCCATAAAATATTATAAACTTAAAAACTGCTAAAGCCGTCATTTTGACCGGTCTTTGTATAAATAAGTATAGGTCATACTAATTATGGAAATAAAAATGGCTGAGTGGAAATTGAATAGGAATATTCAATTTCCACTCAGCCATTTTAATTTTATATTTCATTAAATTTTTTTCATAAAATTCTAGAACAATACATAAATTATATCAATTTTTAAGCATAAAATTTGAAAAGCGCCAAAATGCACGGGCTTGGCAGCTCTAGTGTTAAGACACCGCTCCACTCTGATAACACAGTGAATTGCGCTTAAAATAACAAAATTTTCTAAGATATCGGATTCGGACAATTTATCTATAGAATTCATTTTTAAAGCTGTTTATCGTTTAGTAAAAATGATGGATATCATAAAAACACAATTGCCATCTAAAAAGAAATATCTATCAGTTGCTTTTTTATATATTTCGTTATTGAAGAATGGAAAGTATTAAGTATATTTTTGAAAATGACTATAAAAGGTTTCTTAAAAATGCTACACATTTCAATAGATATTAAGCGTCAGTTACATTATGTTTGATATCTACCGTTTCTCTTTCAATATAAAGGAAATAAATTATATTTCATATCTCAGAATTTTCTCAGCCAGAAAATATTCCGAATATGTAGTTCCATATGTTCTTTTGGATTTGCTAATCACGGTGGAACTAAATTTGATTGATTTCAGTTTCGAATATTATGAGTTCTAGAGTGACACTATTAATGATGCGAGAGAAACGATTTTATTTGTAAGCTATTTCAATCCTATTAGGGATGGGGGACTTCAGATACGGGAATGGGAAATTTCTGATATGGTGACTGATTTCCGTTTCCCTGGTGGGTTCAGAAACGGTGTGGGGATTGCTGCTTTTATTCCGATGACACTCTTTTGTGTCAAGGATATACACATGAGACCTGCCGTAATGCTGGTTGTATTGCATTGACCGTAATAGTCGTTTCTAATTTTCGCCATTGCTTTAAGAACATGTGTAGTGTTTGACTCTAACATATTATTGAGAACTGGACTGCCAGAAAAATGTGTGTTGTCTAACAAAAAGAATGTTTTGGTGAGATCGGTCTTATTCCTCCCCCCCCCCTCTCCTTTCATTTTACAGTAGGATTTCTGGTTACACTTTCACCACGATTGAAGTTAGGAAAGCTTGGTCATTATACGTATTATTCCATAAATTCCAGAAGAGTTTTTTACTGTCGATCTTGCTCGCTGTGAAAGGACTATGGTCTCAAGTTTTAAATGCGGTTGGAAAGGATCCAAAACCCTCCCTTAAGTGAATAAGGATAGTGAATATATTCAGCTTGAATTCTCACAACTTCTTGCCGAAATTGATAATTTGTAATTTAACTAAAAATCAATAAGAATATTAATTTTTTTTTAATTTAATAAAACAATTATTTATTCTTTATAATATAAAATTTCATTATGTTTCTTCTTTACTGGGCCTTTGTAAATTACTTCGTTTCATTTTTCTTTTGTCGATGTTAACACTACAAAAAATAGTGATTTGACCTGGCAGACGAGCATCTCATTTAGAATTTGAAAAAGATTTAATAGGAGGCGGAATTAATTCTAAATCTCATGTAACCTGATGAGAGCAAAATCATGCTATTTAACAAATGATAGCTCAACAATCGTCAAATGTTCCACCCAGAGAGATTTACATATGTTGTAGTTGTTTCTTATGGCACTTGCCACGGATAAGCCCGCCTGACAAGCGATTTAAGCCGGAGGCGGAGTGTCTCTTGTTTTTATAGTAGCGCCAACTAGGGCCAAGAGTACGACTTGGCTACTCACGCATCACTCAATCGCTTGCACAACCCCTTCTTTCAGGAGGGCACATTCACACATCTCACAGGGAGAACAACGGAAGAACAACCGGGACTCGAACCCGGGACACCCAGACCACGGGGAAGACGCGCTACCCCTATGCAAGGACACCTGCAGATTTACATATACCAGAATCATAGATATTCATCACAACGATTCTTCTAATAAGTTTGAAAATTCTGTCCTTAATTCAGAGCAGACTTTTAAACTAACCTAAATAAAATCCCACAATAATCCTAGCTTGCCGATTATTAAATGAACGGACTGCCACAGACAACACGGTTACCGAGCACCATGTACAATGGATCCCCCACTACGAACATTCGACGCATGATATTCTGTTGTGTGGATGAGATTGACACAAGGATGTATACAATAGAAATTTTCTGGCAACTTCCCATTTTCATACTTGAGATGCTCCATCCCGTGGGAATAACAGAAAAATACGTTCCATTACCAAGTATAATCTTTTCTAAATTAAATAAAATTGTTATAAATCTTTGAAGTATTTTTCGTTTTCAATGCAAAAAAATAGCATAAAATGAAAATGAAATCTAAAATATATATGTTCTCAACTGTGAGACTAAATTATTTGAAGTCAAAAATGTTTTTTGTTTATACTTTAGAATGATGCGGGCAGTTAAGAGATCGAATAATCCAGATGTCCAACAGCTACAAAATAATATAAAAGAAAATCTAATTAAAAACATTCAATAAACTACCCCTTTACCGAAATTTGCTATCGCACAACATATAGAAGAACATTCAATTCTTAAACAAAAGTTAATTTTAAAACTTTAAAAGGAAGGAATAACGGCTTTAAAGCGATGTCTTAATCTTCTAGTCACAAAACAGAATGGTTTGCTTAAGATTCTTTCAGCTACTAAAAAGAGAGAGAGAGAGAGAGAGACCGTCGACTCTCAGTTCATTACAGTGTCCCCATAAATGCAACGCGTGACTGAAAGATCACCAGTTAAACGACACGCCGTGGAACAAAATTAAATTCGCTTGTTTTATGACATCCGTAACAACAACATAAAACAGGTTTTATCCACAAAAAGACGGTGACATTTATGGGAATATATTTGCTCATTATTAGTATTTATATATAATTTATATATATATTTCTATCAAAAATTGGCACAAATTCGCCATTTTCAACTATTTACGGAGTTCTGTAAGGAAGAGTTTACAGTCAAATTGCAGAATTCTTTCTTATAGTTCAAAAAGATGCGGCATTTATGGGAATATATTTACTCCTTACTAGTTGTTTATATACATAATCCTTCAAAAAATTTTAATTTTTCTATAAAAAAAATCTTGAGAAATTTGCCATGTTCCAACAATTTACAGAGTTCTGCGAGGAAGGCTTTAACGTTAAATTGCAGAATTCTGTCTCATTGTCAATGCCTTATTCAAAGGAAGTCATCCAAGCACGTTTGAGGTCATTCGGTTCCTCTGAATTCTGTCTAAGAAGCAATTAAGAAAAGTCCTTCAAAGGTTAAGGTCCTCATTTGATCCTAATTTCCGTAACATTCTAAAGGATGGAAGATGCTCTCGACCTCTGTGTTTACATTTACTGAACAGAAGCAAAATACTGCAAATTCGTA
>JAPMOR010108075.1:34895-60840 GCA_026543865.1 Argiope aurantia | reverse complement strand
TATGACGAATATTTAAATGAAGATATCATTCCTAAAAATAACTGGCTTGAGTTATGTAATTTTAATATTACTGAAAATTACGTTTTTAATGGTATTAACTTTTATAAACAGGTTAAGGGCATTCCAATGGGAACGGCTTTCTCAAGTGCTTTGGCTAATATTTTTCTACATTACTATGAGAAAAAAATAATTAAATATAATTTGATAAACGGGTGGAGATATATTGATGACCTACTTCTGATTGACTTCGACAATACTAATATTGTAACTAATTGCTATCCAAAAGATTTAATTCTAACAGAAACGAATAAAAATCAACTTGAAGCTACCTTTCTGGATTTAAAAATCGAAATTGATAATGATAAAACAATAGTTGGTATATACGATAAAAGGGACGAATTCAACTTCAAAATAACAAAACTATGTAATTACCATTCCAATCTAAACTCTAAAATCTTCAAAAATCTAATTTTCTCACAAGTTAACTGGATCAAAAAGGTTTGCAGTAATAAAAACTCCTATATTGAAGCATCAAACCACCTCATTAATAATTTAATTAAAAATGAATTTCCCAAAAATTACTGTTATGTCAATTTTTAATTAAACAAGGGACGGTTTGGGATTAATCCTTTTGGCTTAAATAAAAAATAGAACTTTCCTTGCTTTTTTTATCACTCAATAGGTGGCGCTGCGAGCTTACAATTTTTACCTAAATTGCCGTTAGCTTTGTTTTTAATGGGCGGGAATCACAATCGATAGCTTGGGATTTTCTGGACTGTTGGAAGGTATGTTTTTTGCCTTTCGTTATTTCTTGTGTGTTTAATTTGTCTGTTTATGGTATTTTGGTGTTTTTTGTTATTGTATTTTTACTTATTAGTAGTTTTTCTTCTAATTGGTTGTTTTGTATTTTCCTTTCTGTTAAAATGGTATATCTCTTAGGCCTAATTTCAGGGGATTTTCGGGTCACGAAGGAATCATTATTAGACGTTTGTCTGAATTTCCTTTACAGAAAAAATCCCTTTTTTGAATCCCTGCCTGAGGGTGACCCTTGAAAAAGTCTTCAGGCCGGATTCTTCCTGTTTTAATCTTTTTATAATATTTTTATTTGGTTTATTTGTTTTTCCATTTAACTTGATTTTTATACTTTTATATATATATATATATATATATATATATATATCCGTAAGAGTGACTGAGAGAGAGATAAAAGTAATCACAAAAATAACAAATAAAGTTAACATGAAGGCAATCTGGTTTTTAACAAACATCGAAGGAAAGTGTTTAAACCTATGTAAGGGGGTGGAGAACGGGAAGCGAATACGCAAAAGGAAATCAAGGAATACTTTGGAAGTGAATTGTAACATAAGAGGAAATCAGGTAAAAGACCCTCACAACATCACACAAAAATCTTTTGGCTTGGTATAGTTCAGACACATCGGCAGCTTTTTGAGCGTCATTTGCCATTTTATACTTCTATTTTTTTAGCCTTGTTATGCTATGTTTTTAGCCTCTTACTACTGTTCCGGCGTCCTGGCTTAGGGGTACCGCATCTTCCCCGTGATCTGTGCATCTCGCGTTCCGCCATGGATGTTCACTTCCGTGTGTTTTATCTTTGAATTGTGAATAAACCCTTCCTTGCTGTAAAATGGGGTTGGGAATGCGATTGCGTGAGTGTCATCTTCATATGAACTAGAAGTCAGATTTTCTTCCCTCGAGTGCTAAGGGTCCTTTACGTTAAGAAACTACAATGACAAATGTCATTAGTAAAAACAACAACTTTCTTCTGTACTATTATTATTTTTATGCCTTTTGAATTGCAAATTTATATCTCAGGTTAAAGAATTAGTCTATTACAGCATTTGCGTTGAAGACTCTCCCATTTTCCTTAACTGTTTAATGATATCTACAGAAGATGATATAATTCCTTCGATGAGCAAATTAATGCTTGTTTGCCAGGTTTCACATTCCTTTTTCCAATTTAATATTAATATCTAATATATAAAAAATCAGTTTCAAATCACTTTGTCAGCTTTTTATAAGTTCCTCTTCTCCTTATGCAGTTTTTCATTTCTCATCACTTTATAATAATATCTTCCAAACGTTTTGTAGATATCTGTATTTTCTATAAAAAAGTAGATAGTAAAAGTAGAGAAAAAGATAAATTTCATAGATATTAGTGGATTGTGAGCCTATCAGTATGTCTTACTTATAGTTTTACATGGTATTTATTGTAAAACAAATTGCCCTGCATGCCATATATCTGCCAGACTTTATGGGATATATATTCGATCAGAAAAATCTTGCATTTTTACTTCAAACTTAGACAATTTGTAGCCCTTATAGCAGGAATTCAAAGACACTGAATACATTTTTGTTTAAGTTATGGGAAACAAGTCATATATTGTTTAAAATACATATACATTGAATACGTATATTTTGAAGTATTGTTTTAAGGTATTGGAATGAATTCAGCAAACAATAAATGTATTTTTGAAAAGTAACTTTTTCTTTGTGCAGTGAATTTTCAGGTTTTTTTTAAAGCTGACCTTTTTTTTTCATAATTCTATTAAAAAAATAATCTATCTATAATCACCTGATCTGCAAGTTTCTCAAATGAGATTTGAGAGTAAGAACTTTAGCCAGGACTTTCTATACGAAATTTAAAAAAATGTGCGCAGGAAACTTTCCAATTCTTTTAGAAAGAAAATTATCTTTAGATCTGGCATGGCTATTTTCTAATCAAACTAAAACTTTGGCAATTTCTTTTCTACACCAATTGGCAATGGGCAGCGATATTCTTTCTAGGGTATTCCTTTCCAAAATAAGGCAAAAATGCTTCTATTTTATTTTATGATTATTCTATATTACATGTTGAATACAATATCATAAATTAAATGCTCTCCTCCTATTATAGACGTGGATATATGATGATGGAACTACAGACTTAAGCTTCATCCACATATTCTAATAATAGCTAAGTGTATTTCCAAAATTAGACAATGCACTGCTTCGAAACAAAAAAAATAATATTTCTAAACTAGGCTGAAAATATTTATTTATGCATGATATATGTGAATGAAAAATTTCATGATCGTGTTTACATCTTTCTTTTCTGCGCATTGTTTGTAATTCTGAGATTCGTGGGCATTTAAATGAGTCCTTGGTTTTCATTCATATCTAAAATATTCCTTAAAGTTTTTTTCTGTATTAATTAAGATTTTTACATCCTTCAACGTATTAAATAATAAAAAAAACAATGCTAAATAAAATTTATAGTTAAAATTATTGTGAATAAACTTTAAAAAATAGGTTATATTATTTATCTGCTTATTGCATATTAAATTTTGAAAAAATGCTAAATAAAATTTGTTATGTTCAGATTCACAGCGAATAAGCTTTAAAAAATAGATTATCTCCTTCTTCTTATTGTTATATTACTAATTAAGTAACAACTATAGTAACCTTCTAAAGTAATATTTAAAGAAAGTTATATCATTTTATACGTATTACGTTTATCCATTAGTTAAAATTTTATGAAAATATAAGACTTCTAGTTAAGACAAGTTTATTCGTTTTTATACGCAACACATATAATTCCTTGAAGTTATAAAAGTGTAAAAATATTCTAAATATATTCATTTACATTATGATGATCTGAAAATTGCTAACATTGACCCTGGAAAATTATCATATACTTTTTAATCAAATATAACAAGTCATATTATTTGTAAAACAATTCTTTCTGTTTCCAATGTTCAACAACGATCCCGCAAAATTCCATTCCATAGAACGGCATAAATCTCAATAATGTTTCATGCATTAATCATAAGTTTCCATTTTTTTTGCTTTTAAATAGAATTCCTGGATTCTTTTCTTCAAAGGAAAAGACAAACATCTGCTGAGAAAAGAGTGTTTTCTTTACCATTCTGAGCTACATTCTGAATATGAAAAATAAGGTGAACTTGTTGACACAAATTTTAGATAAATATGCCCCAAACGGAATTTTAAAGGATTTATTGTTTTATTACTACATGATTTATACTATTTTAATATTTCAGATACCTTAAATCACTACATTAATCACTGTATGCAATAAAATTTTGTGTAAAAAAAGTAAATTGCAATTTCTAAGAAACACATTTATGCGTAACTTCCAAAAATCATCATATACCTAAGCTTTCTTCTGTATTCTCAGTTTCAAAAATATTAAAGAAATAAAAATTATTGATTAGACTTTCAAAAGAACATCGTCACATTTAATTCCTCTTTACAAATACAAAAGAAGGAGGACAAAGGAAAAGTGGACGAAGAAATAAAGTTTCAAAAGTATAATTTTACTAAGGTGGACGTATAATATTCTTTTTTGCAGAGTTCATAAAGTTTCTGCTTTTGTATAGACCGTCTTAAAAACAGCAAGGCAAATACAACGTATAATAACATTTAATATTATAAAATATCGAAAAATTCGTAAAATATCATAAATTTATAATAATCTTGAATTATTATGAATAGCTTAAAACGTATTAGCATTAAATCAGTGTACGCATTACTTTTGATTTGAAATTGCAAAAAAATGTCATTTCATATTTTTAAAATCATATTTATATGAATGAATTGTTAACTAAATTAAAACGTCTGTAAAATTCATTGGAAAAATTTATATACAGGATGGCCTCAAAATGTTATAAAATGAAATAAATTTTAAAGCTAAACTGTAACAATTACTTTAGTCAAATGTAGCCTAAATTATTTTGTTTCATATTCTGATCATAATATTTAGATTTATACAAATAAAACTACTTTTGATTAAATTTTTTAAATATCCTACAGAAATTGGGCGATTTAGTTATCGCAATCAATTAAAATTAAAAATTTACTATTATCGCATATAATTGATATTAGCATCGTTTCTAGTTCTGGTGTCTAAAGTGCAAAAGAAATTTTCTTTCTTTTTTACAAAAGAATATAATATATATACGCTTATTTACTTATTATATTTTTATATGGGCCTTCAAAATGCTTAGATTATTCTCCTTAGTTCCCCCCCCCCCCACATATTTTCAAAAACCACACATATAAAAATTACAAGGAATTAGATTGGGGAAGGGCATAGTCTGGAGCAATGAATTATTCAATAATCTGTAAAATGCTGGAATGTCTGAATTCATAATGAAATATAAGGAAGTTAAATTTACTGTGCATTACTATGTACTTATGCTAATGCAGTAATGGAGTAAAGTAGCTTTGTAAGTATTTATATGCAATAGATGAACAATCTAAGCAGTAAACAATATTACACAATATTGCAAAATTTGAAATACATTCATTAAGCATTATTCTTATGCAATATTAAAGCAATGTAAAGTTTAAAACCTTGCTCTGAGGTTCTTGTTTCATATTGACCTCCAATATTGTAGAATATCTTTCCTAATATTATACAGCAAAATTATCAGTGCTCTAAATATTCTCAAAATTCAAATTACTTGAAAGCATAAGGAAATAATAAAATTTTCCCTTTCATAACTTGATTATTTCTATTTCTCTTTAATCACATAATTTTAGTTTTCATTATTATTCATTCATTTCATTGTCTTTATTTTTATATATTCTACTGTTAACTTGTCTTACAATTAGAACCCTGGCTCTTTCGGCATTTAAAGTTTTATCCACATTTCTGGCAACATATTCAGATGTCAGGAGCCGAACTTATTTTAAAGAATTCCAGTCCATACTGAATTTTTAAACATACACCTTCATATTTAATGAATAATCTGTAAAAAATTTGTTTTTTTACAATTTTATGTTAAAAATGTAGTTTGGATTCAAAGAAGCAACAATTTCAGCTATAAACTGCAAATGGAATAAACTATGAAAACTACTTCCAAAATAATTGTTTTGAAAAATAGATGGCGAAATTGAGATAATGTTATTGAACATGAGATATTATTTTTACGAAATTATTAACCCTCTAAGAAATTGCTTTAGTTTAAAAACATTAAATCTGAACATTTATAAACAATGAAACAAAGCTATCTCCTGAATGCTAATAAAATTCTTAATATTTTGATTAAACAAAATAATTCTGTTATGTTTCATAAATAGTAAAGTTGGGGTGAAACATTCTTCTAAAGCACATTTTTTTACTAATTTTACTTTGTTAGTTTAAAAATATCAACATTCATTTATTTTATGTTCACGAAATAAGTGTAGGACGAACTATAACATTTATTTTGTTTCGCTCTAGAAATGCATCCCAACAAGCAATTTCTTCGAAAATATGTGCAGGAAAAAAAAGATATAATTAAAATAAATGCGACAATTTAAATTTTTAAACCTCTAATGACATATATTATCACTTCCTCATTCATCAAAACCACAATATTATTCATTCAGTTTCACTGAATACATTATTTATGCAGAAAACGTAATTTAATACGATCTTAAAACTCATGAAGTCCCAAGGCAGATGGTGATGATGAATATTAAAAGGCATATTTAAGAAAATGAATATCTCGGCTCCTTTGCAATCATGAATTGAAATGATAAAGTATTGAGGAGTTTGGAGAAATGATTTGGGAAATATTTTCTTAATGAAATGACAGATTAATATTAAAGTAAATAGAAAATTTCATGATTCGGTATATGTATAAGACGGAAAGTAATTTTCTCTTACACGACGTAATAAAAATAAAATAAATATTCACAATGTTAAAACATCATCCATTTATAGTTTTTATTTAATTTATAATAACAAAATACAAGAACTAATAATTGTAATAAATGAGAATCGGTCAGGAATATCGCTGTATTTATTAAAATCTGTTGTTTTTATTTAAAAAAATATAGTACTTATAAATTGAGAAAAATTATAAAATCATATATTTGTGATTAAATAAAAAGTAAACCCTTAATTATTTCATATATTTTTCAATTTTTATTCATTATTTCATACGTTGCTATGAAAAAAGTAAACATGGATAAAATGTTTATAATATTTATCAATAAATTCTGCCATCGGACGACTTCGATGAACAAAATTTCAAAACTCTTATGATGTTACGAGAGAAAAATAAATTTTAAAATTACTTCTTTATCATCATGAAACTAGTTAAACTAAATTTTTTTAAAGAAATATTTGTAGTGAAATAAATATAGATTTGTTTTATTTTTTTTATTTATTTCTATTTAGGCCTTAATTTATAAGTCATTTTTTTAAATATTACGGAATCTTGTTGTAATTATTTCTCATATTTAGTACAGTAATATCGGTAGAAAGAAAAGGAAATTTAATGTTATTAATCAAATTCAGTTTAGAAAAAAATTGTATTAGTGTCACATTTAAAAATTTTAGCACATCAGGAAATCAATGAAAAATGAATTTTAATATTCCATAAAGCCATTATCCAATTACCATAAAGCCAGAAACCATAAAGTAAGTTTAAATGTAAGTGGGTAAAAATATTATTGCTTTTAGAAAAGCAAATACTTTTAATTTATACATGCATTCATTGAAATAGATTCGCTTAAGATTATAATTAATTAAATAAGAAATAAAAGAATAATTTTTCAATACTTTTTTATATTTTTATTAAATTTTTCTTGTATATTTATCATTTATGTAGAAAATAACACTGAAAAATTCTTTATTAAATATATTTAATTATACACGACTTCTTAGTAAATTTCATTTATAGCTAGCTCTTCATTTGGATGCAGACTGACTGAAGCTATTAGAGGAATTGATTACTTAATAGAAAAAAGTATTGATAATTTTTCTTAAAATAAGTTTCAATATTATATTTTCCAATACTTGAAATAACAAAAATTAAAAATACGAAAGACACTTATAATTAGTTACCATTATATAAATTTAATGTTAACCAAAATTTTGTGTTGCAGTTAATATAAAATAAATACATTGAAGTTCATCTGTTTTATAAAACCGAATTCATCATAGTATGTAAGTTGAAACTTTTCCTGCAAAATAAAATACATACTTCCTAGAATTGCGAGCGCAAAACAATTTATTTTGACGTAAGTGTCATTACAGAAGCTGCAAAACTGTGTAGCGCTGGATCTAAGAGACAGAATAACGGCATTACGGATCAGTAATATTCAGACAGATGCATAGCATTCTCGGAATATTAGGCCATCGCAACAGTTTATTAAATTGCAAATGCATCCAATGGATCCCGACAAGATTTCATCTGTCTGTAATCAAATCCACGGCTGGCCAGCGCCGAAGTGGCCATGGACTATCGAAGTTGCATGTATGACAATCATTATTTAGGTTGCCACATCGCATAATATCGCCTAATATCTCTCGCCAGCATTCTCTGGGCGCTCTGATTGGACAGTCACCAACGTTCTAATGATGGGGCTCAAACAGGAGATCATTACCACTACAATAATTAAGCATGGCTTCTTAACTACCCATTATGAACTATTGCACCCGTTAATGATGTTGCTTTTCCTGAAGCGTTCTTGGCTCGGTTCTGTTTACTGGTCTTGGAATAGCTGGGGAATTAGATGGCTTTGTTTTTGCTTTTGTTTGCTGAATTTGATTCAGCATGTGTACATCGTGAGAAGGCGGAGTGTAGGCAAAGATAATTTCTGCCACAGATAATGCAGAAAATGTGCCATTTAGGGGAATTCTGAATGGAAATCCACTAGTAGTTAATGTTTGGAGAGTTAAATTCCGGATGGCTGTGCAGTTTATACAAGTGTCTAATCTATCAAATTTCCATAAGAGATTTTAAATTTGTTTTTGATTTCTTTTACGTTAAAACGAGTAAATGTTTGTCAATAATAAGCAAAGCAGTGGATTTCGCTTAGATTTTTACTATTGTTTTTATTTGCATTACCATTTCTTTGTTTTTAATTTTATTATATTTCATTGTTTAATTTGTTAAGTAAATAAAAGTCAATAAAAATAGTTAATAAGTTAATGAATTAATACTAGCTGAATATAAAATAACTTTAAGAAAGCATATATTAAAGAGTAGAATTGTTTTTTAAATATCTTTCTATGCTATTTTATTATGTATGTGTACGCACCAGCGCTTATAAAACCGTTTATTGTTCTGATACAATATATTCAGATCCAAACAAACTGAAAGTAGTAATACTTTTCTCAAAATTATAAAATTCTATAAAGAGGTTATTTTTTTATTTAATAAATAGCAACATAATGAAAATAGTTCTTTAAACTATCTTTTTTTTTAAAAAAACTACTGTTATAAATAACGTGTTTATCTAAAAAAAATGTGAGATTTAATCAAAAGTAATTATTTATAATTTTACTTGAATATAATAAATTTTTTCATATAAGTTTGGTTTAATAATATGAACAGGACAAAGATACAACATTTCCTAGTCAAAAATACAACACCCTGCTGTACTTTTGACTACTGTGTAACATTTGTAAAAAAGTAATTAAAACTATTAAAATTGGAAATGATGGATATTAAAACATGTACAAAATGCAAAACTAAGCTGATATAAAATGTGAATTAACAACAGAATTTTGAACTTGCATATGAAATCAATAAAAAAATCAAAACTGAAAATCGGTTAAAGGTACAACGCTACCCCAACAATCAAGTCATTTTGTTTTAGGGAATGTCTGTTTGTAACTACTACAGGACAAAGTAAAAAAAAACATTAAAAAAATGTAAATCTAAGGTATCCTCTTAAAAATTCAGGTCTGTATACCAATAAAAGTTTCATTTTATTCAATAATCTATGTCTTTCTCATTTACACTACCGGTTTTGGGATACAAAATTAAATTATTGAACTTTTAAAAGCGTTTTGCACATTTCTTGCTACAAATATATTATAATGACTTTTCCTAGCTAAATTATTTTATCTTTAAGTCAGAATTTTCGTTTGTTCTTCGTTTTGCAATGCCCGGGGTTTTTTGCTGACTACTGTTTGCTTACTTATAAGATTGTCTACAGATATTTCAAAATTCTTTTGGAAATATAATAAATATACATGCTATGCATTGATCCAGATGGATATGGACCGAAAATGTGTGAAAATCTGCTATGTTTTGTTTGCTTTCTTCTAATTTTTTTTTGCGAGCGCGTCTTCTCCATTTCCATTCTCCAGTTCTTCATCATTAACTTTCTCTTTTTTTCACTAAACTATTAGATTTTCAGTCGCCATCGAGAGAGTATGTGAGCGAACATATTTGCTGGCATACATTCAAGCATACATCATTTTTTTTTAAATTTTCTGATTTAAAATAATTTAACTAAAAATGTCATTTTCTTGTGTAACTTGGTAATTGGCTGTTGGTCAAGAATGGTTTTCCTGTCCTTGATGATGAATTTAATTTCAATTTGAAGTACGTCCTAATAAGTTTCATTTTGCATGAAACACTAAGCCATGTTTTGGGACATTGCCTGGAAGTCAGCCATTCTGGGATGTGTAAGATTTCAGTTGTAGAGTTTGTAAATTCTTCTGAACTCCTTTGATTTCTTCAGAAATACAAGAAATGATACTCAGTGAATCATTATATTCACTTATTATAATTCTGACAATCATCTTCTATATTTAGGATTCTTGAAAAAATTTAATACGAGAAGAACATCTTTAACAAAATAACATACCAACAAATTATGGAACAAAAATAATATTAATCTGAAACTAAAATCCAGCTTATATCGTAATTAATATTCTTCCCTTCTCCGTTAGTTTCGAAAATAATATTTTGAAATACAATTCAATCTTAAACAGCAAAGAAAAATAAATAAAGAACATATGACTGTTCATGAATATCATTTCATAATTAAATAATTCAAGGCACAAATGAATAATGAAGATTTACATAATGACAAAAGAAGTTGCACTCTTGACGTCATTGATAATGCATTAACGCTTCGTGCACAAATATTAAATGTATGAGTCGTTTACAGATTCTTTTTTGGGAGACAGAGAAATAGAGATATCAAAGATTTCCATTTAAATCATTGTAAAGGGTTGGATAAGCATTTTTGAATGATATCCTATATATGTAATTTATGAATCTTCTTAAATTTTTTATACGTGGCAAGGATCAAACAGCTCTCATACATATTATGCAATATATTCTCTAATAAGAATAAATACATTTAAATACAGAGGATAAGTTACATTCGAAAAATTAGTCCTTATTGATATATATATATATATATATATATATATATATTATAAAAATGAAATTTATTCGAAACTTTTCTTACTTGTAATTAACATACGTTTAAAAGATTTTTCCTCCAGTAATTTTTTTTTACGAAATTCTTATTTTAACTAAAAAAAAAACTTTTTAACTAAATACAGGGTGTTTCAGTGAACCGTTTCAGAACTTCTAAGAGGGGTAGGGTACATCCTGAAAACTCGAAATCATATAGCAATGTGGGGTCGGAAATGCTTTCCTGAAGCGGTGTTGCACACAGAAGCACCATAAGGAAAAGAGACCGTAAATGAGAAATCATTTTATTAATACATGAAAAGAAACAAAAGTTACATGGATTAAAGTAAGTGTTCGAAGTTTCTTCCACTGGCTACAATGCACCGAGCAGGCCAACGCACGGGACCCCATCGTCCGATCCACACCGTTGACCCGACTTATCATGTCTTGATTTTTATTTCTGGGGTCATATGAAATCGCTAGTTTATGACACCCCTGTTGACACTGCTGAGGAGCTCGTTGCAAGAATCGCAGTAGCTGCTGGAGAGATTCGAGATATGCCCGGAGTATTCCAGAATGTTCGGATGTCCATGCGTCGGAGATGTGAGGCGTGCATTGTAGCCCGTGGAAGAAACTTCGAACACTTACTTTAATCCATGTACCTTTTTCTTCTTTTCATGTATTATTAAAACGATTTCTCATTTACGGTCTCTTTTCCCTATGGTATAGAAATGATAAAATATGTGATTGCTGAAGCTTATTCAAAATTTAAAAATATTATTGCGGTTTGAACTAAACAGTTCAGGTTATAATTATTACTATTCATGTTAAATTTAAAAAAAAACCGTGAGAATGTAATGTGAATTTCAGTAATTCTCACAAAATTCTCTCAACAAAAAAAATTATAATGAAACATTGGAAAACAAAATAGAGGTTTAAAAATTTCCATTTCAATGCACACCGAAATAAAATGCTTCACACTTAGAGAAAATGAAATAATTTCCACGTGAAACTATTTATTGAATTTCATTCATACTGACGCCATCGTATTTCTAAAGATGAATAGATCGAAAATATAACCAGAAGACATTTTCATGCGAATTGAAAGGACCTTCTATGGAAAATATTTCCATTACGTGTATTCTCATGAAAAGATTCTTATGCACCAAATAATAGGCACTGCGGCAGTCAGCAGACGATCTTATTCTGACTGTTCATTTGAACACGTGTAGTGCGAAGGACTATCAAATGATCCATTAACGGCGGATGAACACGGTACCTCCATTAGCCGTGGTGAAATCGTTAAATGCATAGTCTCCTCCTCCCCCTGCTTCTTCACATGCCCCAAGAAGATGAGGCGAAATGAAGAAATCGCCCAATTTTCGTGCCGAAAGTAGTAAAGTGCTCTTCAGCGTCTGTTCTCACACATGAAATAAATTAACATATATCCATTCGTTTCGACAAATGGCTTTATTTATTGAAATGGCTTCTTATAGAGCCAAACGAATGCTTAAAGTAGAGCTGGGGAATTCTTCACTAAGAAGTCAAAGCTAACGCCAAAGAAGAATTCTTATTTCTTTCCAAATGTCTCTGGAGGGCGACTAATGGAACAAATTAAGCTGAAGTGGGAAAAAGAAGAAATTCTTCGAGTCGTTTTAAAGCAAAAATCTTTTGTGAAATCTTCGAGATCTTTTAAAGAGTTTTCTCTAAGTCTCTTTGGACAGACGTATGAGCCTTTCAAATTTGCTTGCTTCAAAACCATTTCACTTGAAAAAGAATGTCACTTTCGGTTTTTTTTCTTCTGTTCTGCGAAGTTCTTGTTCGCAAGAAATAATTAAGTATATATTCCTCTTGCATCGTTAAAAATTTACAATCTGGAATAATGTAGTTCATACGTAAATGTAGCATCCATGATTCTATCTGAAATTTCCCTTTTTATGGTACATAAAAAGCTTAAAATTTTACTGATTGTAGACGGCATTTCATTCGATAGATTTGACTACATTTAATGAGATGGAAATTAGGCCAATGACAGAGAATATGTATAAATAAAAAAGAAAAATTGTGTAACATGTATATATTGTAATCAACTGCAATTTAAATTAGCTGAACTTAAAACTACGCAATGCATCACTTTAACACTTAAAGCATTTTTGAATTTGATATTACAGTATTTAAAATAAAATGCATACTTAAATAGTTTTATACACTAATCATCGATATTCTAATAAATAAAACGCTACAAAACAACGACATTTCATTTCATGAAAGACTTATATAACTTCATATATAATTAAACTAAATCTAATTTACTTGCATCGATTCTCGGTTTGAAACAAAACAAGATTACATTAAAAAATAATCCATGATTCGGATGACGGGATCTTAATCAGATAACGATGCCGACACCTGTGTACGCAGATCCTTTATTCAAACTCTCATATTCTCCAAATGACGCATTTTTTTATATGTGATTCCTTCGTTCTGAACTTTTCACCACTCAAAGATTTGAATGGGTGTTTTGAGTACTAAATGAATAAATATTTGTATGCATCTTAAATAACTTTAAAATGAAAATTAAACTGTTTTAATAGTAACACATCTTTGCTCTTTCATTTTACCTCTGGCGTTTTTTGTTTGCTGAACTCACATTTTTTTAAAAATTCCTTTTAAATTAATTTTCGAAGTTTATTTCAATGCATTGTAAACAATATCTTCAACTCACTAATATCCTTTTTGTCTTAGATATGATTGCATTTATGAAAAATAACTCTTTTCTCTTGTGAAATAATTACATCAGCATTTTAAACATATATCTGTAAAATGCATTCTACATATTTGTACTTTTATGAGTACCGTGTACTTTTGGAAGCATATATATATATATATATATATATATATATATATATATGCTCACTTATTAATACACTCATTTGATCTCCCAAACCACTGGGACTAGGCAAAATTGAAATTTGGCAGGTAATTACATCTTGAGTATTTATCTTTTCAATATTTTCATTAGAATTTTAACTGAAAATTATTCTAAATTTTAATGTTTCCTCTCAGTAACTTCGAAACGTATCAGTGATAAAAATCTATTTTTATTTGATCTAAACGTTTCAAAAAAGTATCTGTTCAATAAGATCACTTTTTTATGTGCAGTGTCACTTACCTTTTTTTAATTTTTCAAAATCAATTATATATCCTTATAACTGTCGTGGAAGATATATTACAGCACGATATACTTCCGTTTCCAGAATTCGGAATTATAAATATTATGAAAACTCTATTTATCTTCACAAATTATGTAAGCGATTTTTTATTTAATTTTATTCTATCAATCTATAATTTATAAATCAAACATTTTCAAAATTATTAGTAATATGTGAAAATACGCCATATTGTAAAAGTGGAACCAAATAATAAAATTCAGAATGGAATTTAAGCAAGTTCTTGAGTTGCAGACTTGATACTTAGATTTTTCGTTTTGATACAGTAATCGTTTTTCGATCCCGCAAACCCTTGAGAATTACGAAAGCGAAATCTTCGCAAACGGGGCTATCCAGTTTATTTCTCATTTAAATATAAAGTATAGGTGTGTGCAAAAAGAACCGCACTTGAATATTCAAGAACTGTTGCATGCTTTGTATGTCGCACATAAAAAAAATGACATAAAAATCTATCTGTGCGTTTTTCACTTTCTCTTATATAAATAATACAAAGAGTATCTTTAGCAATCTTCGAGAAATTTCATTTTGATATCTTCAATTTTTGGAATTCCCAAAATTCCAAAAAAAGTTTTGGGAATTATGTCGTACATTATATGTACCTCTGTCTGTATGAATGTGAACAGAGTGACTCAAAAATTCATTGCGATGAAGCAATGGAATTTAGTACATAGTCTTGGCATCAAATTTATAAGTTTCAATAAAAAATTACATGGAGGGATATTGCCCAGTGACAATATCTCTGCGCTATACCTATTTAAAATTCTACATTTACACTTTAAAAAATGTTAACTATTTTCAGAAGGGGGATTAAGCTTATTAAAAACTAATAAGAAAGGTTAATTCATCCTAATATCCTCGCGAGTTTCATTAGGTTTTATCTAATATGTAACAATGAAAGTTTGATCATGTTTAATTTCTAAGATGAGCTTTGAAGACTATTAAAACAGAACACAATTGCGAGAAATTCAGATTTTTTTAATTGTTTTAATTAGTTATAATATGAAACAATCCTAGGATTATTTTGTATCCTTCCAGATAATCAGGATGACACTTAAGCTGGCATCCGCATCCTAAGGCTTTCTCACCATACTAGGCACAAGGCATTTTCTCTGATACATTTGTGGTAAACCATATCAAAACTCTGATACATTTGTGGTAAACAAAATCAAATTTCGAGTCTATAATCCTCTGTTTAGCAGCTAAAGCTTAATAAAAGATTACTGTGGCTTAGTAAACTTCACTATATACTCTATGCGTGTTTTTAAGTAAGTGGATTTTCTAAAGTAAATCAAGCAGCAAGCAATTTTGTTTCTTACTCTCTGTTTAAACACAGATGCATTATGACCGTTAGAATAATAAATAATAAATAATGAATTTTAATCAGAAAGATCCTCATAAAAATCATAATCATTTACCTCTATTATAAGAATTCACGATTTTAAAAATCATTAAAGAAGATGTATGTCTTTAAGATCAGAGTTCGGAAAGTCACGCTATGGCAATAGAGACGTAACAGCCAATCGACAACCGCTAAAATAAAAACAGTATTATGATTATCCAATTTGCTGACAGAAAACTGATTTATTCGATCCTATTTGATTATTCAATATTCATAATTTTTATAAGTTTTTAGAATTACAGACCAATTAAAAGGAAAAAAAAACATTTTAAAAATTAAAGAACGAGTAAAATTTCTAGCATGGAGATTTGATTCACAAACTGCACTTTTAAGATGATAAACTTAATCCTTAGTCCGCATACTACCAAAGAGAAAAATGATGTGCACTTTAACATTTACGATTTTTAAGACTAATTTTCGGGGTATATTATATTCAAAACGTACCACTCAAATTGCAAATGTTGGAGCCCTAGTCCTAGTCTGCACAGGTAGAAGAAGAATAGAATCGAAAAGATAACGCAGATAGATCCCTCATTATAGTTAAATAGTTATATTATCCCTCATATTATTATATTACAGTTTTATTGATGTAAATTCTCCTCAGTGATAACTGTTACTAGATGCGGACTTTTTTTTTACCCATATGGGTAGTGTTAAATAATACTAATATGACCAGAAACGACCATTTTCCAAATTTTTCCATGTCAAAAATAATCATTCTTTCAACATCAATGGAATCGATTCTTTTCATAACCTTGAACTTCATTTTTTTACTAAAATAAAATAAAAGGGGGGAAATGGGAAAAGAAAAATTATTTAAAAAACGGACGGACATTAGATCGAAATTGATTGTAATCTTTTCCCATTATAAAGAAATAACTGAAATCCATCCTCTACTTAGGAGAAAACTACTTGAAGCTGTTACTATATAAAAAAGTGGTATTTTCCTCACAATCAGAGCATTTTAATCTCTAAACATAGCAATAGAGCTTCTGAATTTTGATCAGCGTTATTATAATAATGGAGAATAATCATAAATGTTATCCCTATGTTTAAGTCATCTGAGCACAAAACTGAAGAAAATCATTAATAATCAGTTCAAGAAATTTTAAGGAAAAAGAAACAAATAGTATTATTGTCCACCTTTCTACAGTTACCGACGAATGGATTAGACACTTATTTCCCAATAGAAAAAGAAGAAGAAAAATAAATTGCTTTAAAGATTAAAAAAGGAAGAAACTAAAAAATAAAGGAATAAAAAAAAGTTTCTTTTTTTTTAAACATAGAATAAAATGCAAAGAGATATTCAAATAAAGTATTTTTGTTTGTTGGATGATTTTCAAAATTTCTCTTTTTTTAGAAACAATAAATTATGGCTTGCTTAATAAATATTCTGTGTTCCAAAAAAAAAATCCCATTTCCGTCTTCTCTAAATGATCAGTTTCACATGGAAACGAGTATGACCATAATAGAAGGATTTAAAATAAAATTAAAAATAAATATTAAAGATTCTTAAACTTTTAGAGCAGTTTGCTGGCTTCGAATTGGCAGCTGAAAAATATTTTTGTCTCCTTACTTTTTCAAACTGTCCGACAATTATCTTGAAATTTAGATTGTCTTCACGTTTCAACGTTACTAAAAGAATGCTATGATCATTATTTTCAAATACAAATAAACCATTGTCAACCTCGAAAAGAGTATTGTTAACTGCCAAGAATTTATCACCAAATTCATAATGAAAATTATAATTTTCATTTCTTATATTATCTCATTTCTTATATAATAAAGATTGTGACAAGAATATAGTAAGTTCTTGGAAATTTCTATCTTCAGATTCTACTTAAGAGCCTATCTTCAGACCCTACCTTCAGAGATGCCTAAAAAGTGTTCAATTAAAATAGAAATATTACCAATTGCTATCTTACAGGTTATTCGTGTAAGATACATAGGATCTTGAAACCAAATATTTTATAACATTTGCTCAGTTTATTATCTAATATCTTATTTTTAAATAATTTACAGAAAATATACTGACTGATTTCTCAATTTTGACAGACATTTTGTCCTACATCATTTCTTGGTTTTCAGAAATATTATCTGTTGAAAAATAAACCAGCGAAAGCAAAATTGTATGTTACATAAATCACTTACGATTCTGTGAGAATACCTACTACAACAGATATTCTCACAGTAATGCTTGTTACTGTGTACAGTAATCCCAGTCTACTGTGTCTTCTACAGAAACTACTTAAATAATAAGCATCTGGTTACTGTACACAATAGACTTGTTATAGTAGATATTATCACATATAATGCCTGTTATTGTGAGATATCTAATTCAGTAGATATTCTATTCTCACAGTAACAAGCATGGTTTTGTGTATTTAACTTCATATCAATAGAAAAGAAATGAAGTTATTCAGTGAAAGAATCCTTTATCAAATTTTTGATAAATGCCCTCATTCTAAATATAAGTTTATATATATATATATATATAGTTTTTAATTTCTCTCAATAGATTTTACATGATTTGATATACATTGTTTTTAAATTTTGCATCCATGCACAAATTCGCCACAAAAGGATGAAAACAAATATAGGTTTATATCTAATTACTGTAACATATTCGAATTGAAATTTAACATCATACAGACTACTATTGTCGAATATTTTTCTCAATGATAAATACATTAAAGAAAATAAATTTTAAAAGAAAATTGTCAATTTATATACATTTCTCTACATGTCATTATGAGATCAATTCAAAATCTAAAGAGCTACACTTTATTAGAAGGAAATCATATAATTCTGCAATCAAAATATCTGATGAAATGAGAGTAAACCATTTAAAAATAATTTTGCAATTTATATTCATTATTTTTGTTGATTCTTCCACAAGAAATGGTATGTCTAATTCATAAAAGAAACTTCAATATATTAATTTATATGCAAATCAAAAAGACAAATACTTATAGATTGAAACCACATTTATATTTGATGTATTCCATGCATTCTTGAAGATCTTATAAAAACTGAATTAACAATAAATATACAAAATAGGATTTGTTATCTAAATAGGTGTTAAATTACTCCACTTTTAGATGTTCTAAGGATTAATTTCTTTAATTTATTTCTTAAAATAATTATTTATATAAGCCGAACGTCTATATTTATAAATCTTTGATTGTTCCAAAATTGATTTTCTAAATTCTCATCGAACGATGTACAATACTGGGTAATTATTCCACTTTATAATTAAGAAACAGCAAATTCCTGAAAAACTCTTACTTTAAGTCTTTGCATATGTTTAGGTTAAAAGTACTCTAAAATGTTGCTGATAAAATAGAGGAATTAGTAGTACTATTTAGTTAAGCCGTTGGAAAAAAAAATTAGAATCCAGTGTTTCATTATTAATTTTGCTTTATACTGGTAGCATGCAGTGTGAGAAACGTATACTCTATTTCAAATTGTTATTTTAAAATTGTTATTTTTGAAATTGTTATTTTAGAGATTACAGTAATCTTTTGGCGGTAAAAAGACAATTTTCAAAGAAGGCTCTTTAACGTCCTACTATGCTTAAGTTTCACTTAAATGTTTCATCAGTTGTGTATTTGAGCTATAAACGTTTTACAAAATCGGCCAGATTCACATTTTAAAATCTCACCTTCTTCAACTTGTACACATCCCCTTTCTCTTATAAGCCTCAAAATCTGAACCGGATTTGAATTTCAGGAAATGCATCCATTTCCACAGAACACATTTGATACTTGAATGGATGCCCGTGTCACTAGCTCCTCTCCGCCTACCGCAATAGTCTTGCAACCCGATTCGTTCTTTCCCCACCCCTCCTGCAACCCATTTTATCTCGTCCCAAGAGCGAAATGAACCATTCCCCCTCTCTCTCAACCCTTTAACACCTTTCCTCTCCATTGATTCGACCGACTATTAGACAACTAAGTACACACAGCTGCGATTATTGGCCAAAATAGTTTTCTGTTAAAGCTATTGCCAGGAGAACTGAGGGGGGTGAATATTGATGGCTACTTAGCACTGAGGTTTTGGATATGGATTGGAAAAGGATTCCGGCCCATGTCATATGGAACATCAAGCCCGCATTAACGGAAACGGCAGAGTGTTCATATTTACCATACCATTCTACTTCAACTAACCATTTTTGATCGTTTATGTGTAATCATTTTTTTTTATCATGCTTCAAAATCTGATTTTGAAAGAAGTAAACAGTGGACAGATTTTTATTATGCAACATTTTGTTACAGTTACAGTTTTGGTGCTGAAATCAATAATGACTGAAACTGCCAATATGGAGAAAACTTTATACCATTAAAAAAAATGAAACGGTCCAGATTGCGATCGTGTTGCAACTATAGGAATTAAGATACTTAAACTGATTTCAAGAAGGCTACTAATATTCTCCATAATAAATCTGCATATTTAAAGGGAAATCTGCTTCATTTCATTTTTCTCTTCCTGCATTCCTAAAAGATTCATATTGCGTCACTTACCTATTATTCAATCACTCGTAGCAACAATTGTGATATCATTGATTAAAGCATAGTCGGCATAGGGGTAGCGCGTCTTTCCCGTGATCTGGACGTCCTGGTTGGGCATGGTTGTTCTTCCGTTGTTCTATCTGTGAGATGTGTGAATGTGCCCCTTGTAAAAAGAGCTTGTGCAAGCGGATGAGTGATGCGTAATTAGCAAAGTCGCACTCTTGGCCCTAGTTGGAGCTACTAAAAAAAAAACGTGAGACGCTTTCCCGCAGGCTTAAAATAGCTGTCTTCGTAACAACGGGCTTGTCCATAGCAAGTGCCATAAGAAGCAACAACAACAAAGCATTGTTAAATATTTTACATCTAAACTGTTAAAAGAAAAAAAGATTACTAATTATTCTAATTAATTTTTAATGACTACCATGAAAACATTTCAAGTATAGAAAACAAGACATTGAAGATAAAATTAGATTTGTAGATATTACTAATCACTTTTCATGTTTTGAAGTTGTATGTAAAAATACTATATAGAACGATTTCCAAAGTTTTATAATATTAAAAAAATAACAAACCAAAAATATGATGCAAAATTGATTTTGCATGATATTTTTGAACTTTGTAATGCAGTTCATTGATTTTATCAATATGGAAAAACCCCAAACGCCCACTGAACAAAGCTGCGGTGTATCCTCGATATTATTGCAAATCTCCTTCTTTTTTCGTAAAGTTTAACTAATCAAATACCTGAATCACATTTTTTTTTTGTTCTTTAGAGACGCTTTTCTAAATCAGTTTTGGAAAAGGAAAGTTTACTAAGAACTCTTAAAAGATATCGGGTTGTATAGTTGTTTAATATTTGCTCAGAGGTTCAACCTTTTTACATAACAACTCCTAAAGAACTTGAGCAGTCAATGTAGTGTTTCAGAGTAGTGGAGAATTTTTCTAATTTTCAGTCAGAAACTCGGTCATTCAAATATTCTGAGGTACCTAAATTAAAACGATATCGGCTAAGGAGAAGATTAAGGAATTTAAGTAATTTTTGTACATCTAAACATGAAAAAGTTGTTTGTAATATTGTAATAATTCTTTATCTAAACTTAAAAACAGAAATCACCTGCTTAGGCATTCAATACTTTATATCCTAAATTTTTCCTTCATAATGCCAACTATCTTTTCATTCATTAAATAAATATATAAATGCAGATATAAACTATGAAAAATATCACGAATTTCATACTCATTGTTAATATTATTTGATTTTGACGAATTGTTAATATTTTTGAGTCACGAAGAACTATTGGTAGGTGTTCGAATTAAAAAATGAAAAACAGTAACTCTCTATTTAAGAAAAGTTTTATTTCACAATTCTTGAATATAATACAATATTACTTTAAAAATTCTATAGTTATTTTGAAACATTACTATCCTAACATTATTTTAGTTTCTGCCTTTTATCTTAGAAATAAAAATAGCTGTATGACTCAATATAAAAACAGTTTTTCCATAAGAAGTATTCCTAAAAATATAATTTATTTATCCTACCATGAAAAGAGCTTCGCATGAATGTTATTTATGGATTGACTAAGGGAATCTAGTTTTATAAAAATAGATTTTACTTACTTTACATAAAATTTCGTCGCACTGCTTTCTAAAAATACCTTAGCATATTCTTTTCCACTTACGGGGAGGAAAATTCACCCATTTTTCAACCACGCTGTTGCTTTTCTTATGGTTAATATTCTTCCAAACAGGCCTTGTTTCTAAAATGGAATTCCTCTGAATAATATACAAAATGGATTACTTCTATACCAACATTGATATCAAAAAAGATCATTTTTCAACACACTGCTATCCTTTAAAATGAATTTAACACTTTTTCAAAATATGCAATTTCTTGGCAACAGCGCGTCAAAAAAAGCAAAGTAAATAGGGCCTAATAAAATTCAGAGCTTTTTGAGTGATAGCGTGACAAATATATTAAAATCAGACATTTTCTCTTGAGAGTAAATAGGGTATTTTTATAATTTTGAATTATTTGTTCACATTTTCAGCAGAGATTTTTGAAATCGTTTTCATATAAGAAACACATACACACACACACACATATATATATGTTACTATTATAGAATACTGCATCAAATTTAAATTAGCGCCCTCTATATTAAAAACATTTTATGTTTTTATTTTTTTTTAATTCTAATTTATCTAATTCATTGGATTTTATAAATCAATATCAATTTTATAAAGTTATCCTAATTGATAGAATGCAGAATATTCAAATGTTTACATTATGCACCTGTATATTTTCTACATATTTAGAAAATCATTCCAAAAAGTATAAATAATAATTTTATAAAATTGTTTAACTGTAAATGTAGACTTTACAGATTTCGGATTTCGGTTTTGTTGCAGTGATAAAATACATGATGGAATAGGCAATTTATAAATGCTTTTAAATTGAATTATCAAGATATAAGTGCAATTACTCTATCATTACGCCTTTCTAAGAAAATTTTTCTTTTTCAAAACGGATGCATGTGTGGGATAAATACTGAGTCACTCGTAAGTATTTGATGATTTATAAGTTTATTTCAGAATATTAAATATTATTAAAATTTAGTGGTCGTAAAATCTTTTTAAGCGTAATAAAGATTTTTATAAAATATGAAAAGAGTTCTACACGGTGAATCTCTATAGTTTATCACTCTATTTGAAATAAAACATAAGAAGTGGGAGACAAAACATTTCTCAAAATTATAGATTCATAGTTACAAGATAATTGACTATATCACTATCGAAAAAACAGCTCTAATATTGTCTGTGGCACAAAAAATGGGCCAAAAGTCACCCTATTTCACTTAAATATGGCAGTGCATATTACCTTGATTTTATTACACAACCAAAAAAAGATTAAACTTTCATGAAGAACAAATCCTCATAATGACATCTTCAATCGGGTATAATGCAACTATTCACTCTGGGAGTTCCGGTTCTACTTACCTTTCTAGACGAGAAGTTCAACTATTTCTTTACATCCAAAAAAATTGCTACACCCAAATTAGCATAGTAATATTTAAAAGTTCTTGCACCAACTATAAATGGCATAGTAAGACCTGCAATATTTAACAAGAATTCAAAATTTGTAAATCGAGCAGGTAATTTACATAGAAATACCAAATATGCTACTTACACATTCTTGAGTTTCAAGTGCCCAGTAAGAAATTATTTTCTATATTTTTAAGTAAAAATTAATCAGCATTTTAAAATTATTTCCTCATTAGTTTCAGACCCCACTATCGTATAGATATTAAAACTCAACAACTTAAAATTAAAAAAATAATATTTTTTAATTAAATCATTATGTAGTTTTTAATATTATAACAATAAGTTTTTAAAAATATTTCAGCGGAATGTTTCTTATTATTTTAGTTACTATCTTTAATCACAAACCCTTTGCGGTGACATTAAACCCATTTTTTGCATGCATGTTATCAATGACATATATTTAGGAGCAAAATTCAAGAATAATATTAAGATAGAGGAATTCAGCTTAAAATATTATTCGTTTTCGAAGTAAAGTACTTTAAAATAAAACTTCATTTTGATGTTTTCTTTTTAACTTCTGTATTTTTATTTTTAATTTATCTGAGGATTCATAACTTAGCTAACTCTTATGATATATAGCGTAAACTATCTGCATAATCAGTGCATGAGCTAATATTGATTACACAATTGCAATTATTGGTTTCCTTCTTCCCTTAAACTGGTACATATATCGACAATTTTATGGATTTTTTTCTAATTATTTACTTAAATGTAGAATGATAGATCTATTGTTAATCAGGAAAAAAATTAATAACTCAATAGTATGTACAATGAAACCTCGAGATCTATTAATTATGTGGGAAAAGGTAAAATCGTTTCTTGTTGTTGGTACACTTGTAATAGATTCTTTGGCAAGATGAAAATTTTTAAATAGTAACAACAGAAAAGTCATTGTCAAAAAGTAGTCAATATATCAGTCAATATAAAAGTAGTCATTGTCAAATAGCAACAAAGGACTGCTCCACGCCAGCTGACATAGGTTACTTTCATAAGAAATTCTTTAATGACAGCTTTTCTAGAAACAGCATAGAAATTCTTTAAGGACAGAAATTCTTAAGCTGAGCTTTGGCATCGCATAAAAGATGGCCCTTAACATCAACTATCGCACATTGGAAGAAAATACATTATACATACATTTTTCTAGAAAGGAATATACATACATTTAGAAATAGAATAGAATATACATACATTTTTCTAGAGTACTGCAATTATTAAAATATTTTTTTAAATAGTAGCAGTTGTGAGTTTCGCAATTTATAGTTATGCACTTCCTTTCAAAAACAAACAAACAATGGCTTTCTGATGCTTCTAAATCTGCATTAAATAAAAATTAAATAAGAAAGTAATTAAATGAATTCAATTTAGTATTTAGGAAACAAAAACAAAGCATTCAAATAATAATAAGATCAGCTAATAACAAAATGTTAAAAAATTAATCCATTGAGGAAAATTAATGTGTATTTTCGACACTTTTTTTAATGTCGGTAATTGTTTACAGTTGATTCTTTTGCAAATCATAAGGAAGTAAATATATTTCGGTACACGATATTAAAACACTTCTTAAATAACACAGGCTTTGAAACGCTTCACTAATTGTATTGAGTCCAAGATAATGCTATTATTTGAAATCCATCACCAAAAACTGTGATAAAGAAGAAAATATTGTAATTAAAAGATGTGAAACTCAAGCGCGTAATCAAGGAAAATGAATAGCAAATGAAATTATTTAAAGAGAATTAAACTGTTCAGCTCACTCTTGTGCAAAGAAAAAAGAGCAGCACAAGAAGAAAAATATTTTAAAAGCAATTAATAAATAAATGCTAAAAAATGCCACTCAAGTAATAAAATTCTTTAATTTACTTATTTAATTCAATGAATAATTTTTTACATTTATGAGCATCACATTTCCTGTATAAATTTACCTAATTAGCGATAATTGATTTGTATTCCCTATTTTAAAGCATTTTTACGTGTATATCATTTTGCAACTACCTCGCACATTTTGATTAATAAAACCTGTGATTATCACTATCTCGAAATTTTCATTGTCCTGAATTAATGTGAATTTGTAATATGAATGTATTAACGTGAAATTAGAATTAATGTGAAATGTATTCCGTAAAATTTTTCTCGACGATATTTTCTTATTTGTGAAGCGGAAAATAAGAAAAATTGTTAATTTTAGCTTTAGATGTGTGTTTATATTTTACATCATTAACAGATAAAGAGGAAATAATTATTATTTTATTTGTATACTTTGCTGAATTTTCATTAAAATGTTTTGAAAGGCAATCTTAAGCGTATTATTTTTTCCCCTTTTTCAAGCTTAGTGTATAATCTCGGAACAGATTATCAGTTGTTAATAGATATTAAGAAGAAGAAGAGTGTTTTGTATTACAAAATTCTCTATTTATGTTTCTTAATCCATTTATTAATATTTATGTAAACATAATTTATTGTTATTTACATATTTTTAATTTACATATACACTACCATTTATGTCACTTAATTGATTATTTAAGG
>JAPMOR010108075.1:5998-34885 GCA_026543865.1 Argiope aurantia | reverse complement strand
CTTAATTGATTATTTAAGGCCTGCATTGAAATTTCATTTGTGATTTCATTTATTACTTCTTACTAATTATTACATACTGATTTTAGAATATTAATTATATTTCAATCAAAATCAATTTGTTTATTTTATTATACATAAAATATGGCTTCAGTATTTGAGTTTTTAAGATTGTTTGTAAATAAGCAAGATCTATTTCCAACTTCTTGTAGTGACATAAATATTTGGAAAAATTATTTATAGATAACATCTAATCTACCTAAAGAAAAGAAAAAGAATATATCAAATAAGTATATTTTCTGAAGTTATAAGAATTCTGTAGAGTAAGAATTTGTTAAAATACATATGAAAAAAAAAAAGGCGAAAAAAAGTAGCTGAAATTGATTTTTTAAAAATCTATTTTAATTGTTAGTTTTCTCTTCCATCCTAGTCTTTATATAAAAATAATTAGTATTAATGAAGAATCATTTTCTTAAAACTTTGTAATTATAATGCAAGAGCTTAGAAATCGATGTAATTCTGCTTGAACATTTTGAAAGGAAATTGCAGACATTTTTAAGCACATTCAAAAGCCCTTTTAAAATGCATTTATCAAACACCATTGTTTGTTTTCCTGTAGTATTAATTATTTGGATAAAATCCAAAGTTTGCTTTTCCCAAAAGTTTAAACACGGTTTCGAATTTCTGAGGAATTTTATTGCCATGTTCAATTTTAAAAGATGTTGCTGACAGACTTCTCTTATTTAATTTCGTAAAACGAACGTATTACTTAGTAGAGAATATGCAAGTGAAAAAAATTTAAACAGATGAAGATACGAAAATTTTACAACTTAAAACTAGTAAATTTGTTTTAGAAAATTTAATAATCATTAAAATAATATTATATATATTTACCTTTTTTTTTAACTGAAGGAAGCATGTAAAAAGCAACATGCAAACCTGAGATGCTGTATGTGATGGATTAACATGATGATTGTTTAAAATCTAAGAACCAACAAATGATTGTTCGCGAAGTTCAAAGGTCACCATATATTTGGTACCAAATAATGTGGTTTTTAGACCAATTCTGAAAACAGAGAAAACGGTTCATTGCAAAATGAAAAAAAAAACTAATCCGGAAGCCACATTATAAATACCGAATATTATTGTGGATTTGAAGTCGGATGTCATATTTACTGAAATTGCAATCCGTGGGTATATATAAAAAAAGTTGAATTTAGAAGTCCAGATTGATGATCATTCTACAGATAGGCTTTACCAAGCTTACCAATTTTTTTTGTATGTTTGTGCCAGGCACATTTTTTTTTAAATTTTTTTGGTGAACCGGTTTTGGTACCGGTAACCTTTTGCTATAATGGAAAAGTGTCTCTGAAATATACCAGTGGTCACCAAATATTTTAACAACTAACTGAAACATTAAAAATTAACCAGTTTTTTTTGTTGTTGTTGTTGTTGAACATCTAGGTAGTCATTATATGAGTAAAAAGTTTAAAGAACATAAAAAAAAACTAGATAAATAAAATTTAGCCACAGGCTTTAGATCTAAAATATAAATTCTTATAAAATTTTAAATCGGATACATCAGGGCATGACTGACTGTTGACCTGAATATTTAGAAACATGTAAACGTAAAAACTCATAAACACGATGGCAAAAATGAATGAAATTTGGTACCTTGTCTTGTGATTACAATAGTAATTCCATATAAATGTTCGTTGCAACCGTTTGGAAAAAAGGTTTCTAAAATATATATTCACAAATTAAATTTTGAAAAAAAATTCTTTATTCTCACGGAAGATTGATATTTTGTAACCATTTTTTTTTAATGTTTTGCAAGGCATTCGTGGTTCTACCTAATATTTAAAATTTTACTTGGGTGGAGGAAGATAACACCTGTAGTAGAAAAGTTTTGAAGGGACCAATCTCCTTCGTTATATTATAATACAGTTAATACATGCGTAGCATTTATATTGAAGCCGTGTTAAGAAAATTGATTAAATGTGTTTCGAAATCAGAGTAATTAAATTTTCGTTTGCCGTGTTCGATCATTACACAGTACAACATCAAAATGAATAAATGTAGAAAAAATGCTGAAATCCACAATTGACATGCTGCAAAGAAAAAGAAACCTTTAAAATCCCCAATGGTCCATGGTTTCTTTTTCACAATATGTTATATTTGAGATTATGGAAAGAAAATTCAGAACCCTCTGCATCTATGTTTGGGCTGGCACACATAAAACCATTATAAGGAGATATAATCATGTAGCGTAGATATTTCAAGACAGGAATTCTAGATTTCCGTGTTGTTATCTCACGTATGATATTTCGCCATATATCTAATATAATAATGCTCCAGTTACTTTTCTGTATTTTTGTGTATATTAAATAGAGTGTTATGCCTTTTATCAGGGATTTTTGCATTCAAAATACACTTAATATGTGTTGAAAGTCAAGGTATATATGGAGACGTGGAATCAGCTTTAAAGGAGCGATTTTTCAATGAGCAAGAAACGGTCGTAAATGTGAGTGCACCATTGGTTCGCCAGACGACTGAAGATTTTATCATTCCAAAAGTAATTGAATTTTTTTCTTAAGAACGGTTTACCCAATTACATGTCGAGTCAACTCCACTTTAAAAAATCACTAAAATTTTCATGATAAATTCGAATTACTAAATAATAGTAAAAAATTACTATAATTCGCCAGAAATTTGTATTATCATGTATTAATTTCAAAAGGTAACATTTTAATCTTAATTATATATTGGGACTAAACCAGTACTTTTCTCTTTTACCAGACTTGTTATCATCAAGTGTTAACAAGGCATATTCAAATTCTAATTATTTTCACAGAACGAACGACACAACTTATTAAGTAAAAGAGTTCTTTTTTTTTAATATTAAACCTAAAGTAAGCTTCAACTTGGATGTTTTCGAAGAATAATTCTTACTATAAGTCTTTAGTGACAGCATAAATTTACATCGGAAATTAATTTTTTTTTAGAAATTTAATCATAATTTAAATTAAATCTGCTCTAAAATAAAATTAAAAAATCAAATTGTCAACTTATTTTTTGACATTGAAGGTATTTAAATTAAAACTTACAGCCGAATATTTTTTTTTATTTAACATTCATTTATCTGGTAGATAACAAGAAACTTTTTAATTAAAATATAATTTTGAGATACACGTTTCTAATGGATAATTAAGTAAAATCCTGTTGCAATTCTGTTCTTTAAGAAGAGTTTTGGAATCCTGATGACGCCATAGGGGAGGACTAAAACTGAAAAAAAAATGTGCTCCTTGATCCTTTAGAAAACTAATTCAACGTATAAATCCAATAGATTTTGAGACATATACAGACTAAAGCACATTATTTCAGCTATGGGATCTTCATATATATAAAAGCTTTTTTTTCCGAGAAAATTCTTGGCTTCTTTTTTTACATATGCATATGTATACTATTAAGTTTAGCTAAGCGATCACTAAACTAAAAACAAGTTAAGCTCATGCTGTTTGAAATATTAATTTAGAAATTATTTTATCTTTGTTCTCAACGATGGCTTTCAATATTCCATAAACGGTTTTTGATTGTTCATTGCAGAATTGAGTTCTTCACATGTTCAAAAATTGCGTTTATGATTTAACAGTTGTATGAAAATTTAAATTGATTTCGTTTTTTTTTATTTAATTGTTCCTTGAATTTTGAAGTTGGATTAGATGAATAGTTCCTTGATGTGTTTAGATAATCCTACTGAATGTTGTAAATGAAGAAATAGTAATTCTACTAAAAAAATATTGATCTTAAAATTTTATTTTCATAATATGTGAAATTTTTTTCTAGGCTTTTTTTTTATCTATTATTATTTTTAATCTTTCATTGCAAAAAGGATAACAACAAAAATGCTTACATACCAAAGGCATTTTTTTTTTCAGATATATTGAATATTCTCTTTTAGAGCATTGGATGAAAATTATTTTTACATCATTCTCTTAAATTCATCCAAGTTTCAATGCAAATTTCTTTCATTTTCCAGCAAATAGGCTGCTTTTCATTCATAACCTGCAATGAACTTTATGTCATAATTTATTTCTAAGCGGATAAAATCTATTATGAAGTAAAGGAAATGAAAATTTTAATTATTTTTCCAATTTTGGGAAGGAAATCAAAGGATTCTTTATTAATTTTATAGATGAAATTGAATGATCCAGTGAATCTTAACAAATTAGATTTTATTTTCATACGAGAGAGCTTATATAAGAGTTATTAGCAGAGGTTCGGTTCTTCTTCTATAATTTTCTTTTATTACATTTTTCAATGGAGTGAAAATTTCTACGCTTTTCCAATTTTCCATTAACCGTTTGATTTGAAATTAATTGCTCAGTTTTGATTTGAAATTAATTGCTTGGTTTTGATTTGAAATTAATTGTTCCCTTGTCTTTTATAGCGTTTTAGAAAAAATATAATAAACCTATTTTTTTTGGAGTGAACTAGAAACAGAAATATATTCATTTTTTATTTACAAAAACCATTTTTTTAAATTAAAATAGTTGAACAAAATGATATTTAGTAATTTCATAAAAAATCTTTGGAAGGAAAAAAAAAATGTTTTAAACCAATCGCTTAGTTGTAAATTCAAAGTTTCTCAGAAAAACTACAAATCTATAAATGATCTAAATATATTTATTTCCTGATATTTAGATTATAAATATTTGCTAATTTCTGAATATATCATCTGATTATTCATATATTTTTTTTAATTTGTTTAACGCAGTATGTATTTTATATTCTTAAGATCTGAAAATCTTATTTTTATTAACATTTGACATAAAGGAACATTCATTTTGTTAGCATGTTATATATATATATATATATATTTGTAATCGTATAATATATAAAGAATGCCAATTTTTTCTAATTATATAAATGTTACAGCATTCATGCTTTTGTGCGTTGATAAACATAGTAATTTTATACATCCAAAATCGCTTTTCTGAAGAAATACAAAGGATTGCTTACATGGAATCAGTAATTATGTAATTATTATTATACTTGCTTCAAATGGATAAATGAATCTGTAATTTATTTATGCGTGATTGTCAAGCAAAAGAAATTTTCCATACTTAATAAATACTAGAAATGGTTTATTTTCCTAAATAAGATATGTTGAAAGTTCTATTTAAATAATATACATATTAATAATGTACTTTTCATATATTTATGAAAATTTGACTTTTTAAGTGTCACAAAAGACTTTTAACTTAAGATATAAAGCAAAAGACATAAAGCAATTAATTATAATGTTTATGTTTATTTATTTTCATAATAACGCCAATTGTATTATACATTTTTTTCTAATAAACTAATATTATCTCATTTTTTTATCATTTCATGTCTAAAAAGTTTCATTAAGAATGTTTCAAGGTAATTTCAGCATAACTCCCAGTAACAGAAAAGTTATTTCTACAAAAATGAATTATTAGCAATAAAGAAATAGTCAAATTCATTGAAAAATTACTTTATTTTTAGTTTCTAGACATTTTTTCCTATTGGAGCTATTCAAAATATACGGTCTGAAGATAACATCGTTAGAATTCTTTCTTAACCAGTGTAAAGAATTTCGCGGAAAATCAATCGATTCCAAGAAATATAATACCAAAATGATGAAACATTTTAATTGTTTTTAAAATTGAAAGTATTTTGAAAAGTTTTGGAGCAGGCCTTTGTACATAATACGAAATTAAAAATCCACTAAATTTTATTTATTACTTTCTATGTTTAAAAAGCAGTTGTTTTTAAGGTTCTAGGTATAAACACCTTGTATGACAACAAGTATAACATTAGACATAAAAGCGTGAGTAAAAAAAAAATAACATTAATGTTTTACAAAGTAAGTTTGTTTACATCTGGAACTCATTTTCGAGTGAAAATCACAAAATTATTTTCATGGTCTCATCAAAAGCCTATTCTAAGATAAAATCAAGAGAAAAAAATAAGTACTTTAGTTGAATATCTGAAAAGGACAACGTAAGCAACAAAGAGTATTTTCATTATTTTAATTTGTATAATGGATAAAAATGATATTTTACTTGGGAATTAATCTTTAAAATCAACTTTCTTCCAAAAAATATCTCAGCAAAGAACATTTAAATTTGTTGATATGATTAAATACTAGATCATGATAAGGACTCATAGGCATCAAAATAACGAAATGAATGAATTTCCTAGTAATTTTAAATTTATCTATTTTAGAGAAAGGGGGAAACACTGCAGAATGAAGAGGAAAAATAGTATTTTCTCAATATAAGTGAAATACCTGAACTTGAAATGTTTTGTTTATGACTTCTCATTTTTCAGACATAGTAATTTTAACTTTTTTTTAAATATTACTTGAAATTTAGAAAGAGTTTTGTTGATTATGCGTAAAGTATCCGGATAACGTGTGTGTAATGACTATTTACTTACATTTTTTGACATTTAAAGAAATTAAAACTTTTTTCAAAAGCCAAAAGTACAAATATTTTGATACTTCGTCAAATTTTCGTTTCACTAATTTCGTAACTAGTGTTTAAATGATAAAATTTGCGAAAAGAATTACCATTTGAACCAAACGAATTACCATTATTTTTGTTTAAGGTTTTTTCAATATAAAAAAGGATGATAATTATGAAAAAAGTTTATTTGATGCTTAAAAGAATCTTCCAATTATTAGTGTTTTTTTAAGGAAATAATAGGTTTTTGCTCAGTTTTAAATTTAAATTACAAAACTGTTAAATAAGTAGAATTTTTAAGCAGCATAGCCTTCCAAAATAATTGGAAATATCAAAAATTTGCAATGGATTTTTAATTTTAGTATTAATTTTGCATACTAATTTGATATGAATATTAGAAAAATGTTACACGTTTAATAGATCAAAGAGTGGAGAAACTTTAAACGCACATTTTTAGTTTCTTCTCAAAAGACACATGTAAGAAAAGGAATTGTTAACGTTCTTAATAAAGGGAAAGTTCAGAGTGTCAAGATGCAAAAAGAAATCAATGGCAGACAGAATAAAAAATAAGAATTATACATTGATTAAAAAATAAATTCATTGAAATCTCAAAATATTTAGAAATTCACAATGCTTCTTTATAGATTTAATAAAGTATTTTAATAAATTGTTTGATATTCTGCTATACTTAAAATTAAAATTTAATCTCAGAGTCAAATTATGGATTAAATTTTTTAAAGTGCCCACAATTTTATTAGAATTTTAATAGAGAAAACTCTGTGGACAGAATGCGAAAGGCAAGGCTTTCGAAATAATGTAAGATATATATCAACCAAAATTTGAAGTTTAAAGATATTTTGCTGAGGATAGAATCGAAATTTTCAAAAATCATTAATCCCAGCGAACCAACTAGTCTCTGAAGGTGGTTAGTTTTTCATAAGAAATAAAAAATTCACCGTTAAAAAATATAAAAACTACAGTTCTGAGTCTGTATGCAATTAAAGCACATGATGACCATTCGCCATGGCCTTATAATAAATGCGGTGTTATTTAGATTTTTACTTGTACTTACATAAGTAAATGTAGTGATAAGGCTTTATAAAGTATAAGTAGCACCTTTATGTAAAAATATACACATGAATAACCACCCAGGAAAATAACTCCTCAAAATTAATTAACATGCTGAAGACACACTTTTGTTGATACACTCAAAATGAACTTTAACCAACTAAAAGAGAATTAATAATTTTTTTTTACTTTGATTAAAATATAGAGGAATTGTCCAAATCTTTCAAAAAAAAACCAAGAAGTATTTATGAAAAAGCGTATCACTATACACCTCTCTCCATGATACATACATTTTCTCCAGCGCAAAATACTAAGGAAAAAAAATAGAAAGTTTAAAAAAAAAGTTCGTAGAAAAAAAAAATTCACAGATTCAAATCCTGACTGCACCACATCCGAACGTGCCGCCACTTTTAGGCATAATAATAGAATCTAAAGAGGCAGCTGTCAACCCCTTTCCCCCCACACACACGCCCTGAGAAAGATGGAGAAGAAAGGAAGGAAGGGGTCGAGAAGCCGCATCATTAGGCCTAATACTTCTCCATCGGAGCATGTTACTGGAAATTGGTGGGCCGGATTCTCAGCGCCGGGATCTCGCGAATGAAATCGATCGGAAAGATCCTCGGACGGAAAATTTTGCCTCTATTTTATTATTCACTCCTCATTTTTCTCTTTCTCACTCTGTGAAGTGGACTGACAGCGTTTAAGGGGCTGTTACCAGTGACACTTCTTTTTTTGTTGTGCCAAGGGATTTGGGTAGAAGTTTTTATCCACATTTTAGAAGTCTTTGTATTTCTATGGGGTTATTTTATTCAAATTAATTTCTTTCAATTAGTAAGGTAAAAGTTTCCTACTAACTTTAAACGATATTATCAAAATCAAGAAAGTGAAGGTAAATTATTCAGCACGAACATAAAAATCATTTGTTTTTCTATCTTCTGAAAGGCATCCACATGTCACAATTACTTAATCTTTTAAATTAAGCTGTATGAATTGTTAAAAAATTGATTAAAAGAGTTTGCACTATCATATTTTTTGTTGTTATATTCACTGAAGATTTTAATTAAAATAATTATGTTTTGAAAATTTTTTAATAAAATTATGTTGTCGAATTTATCTATATATATTTTTTTCAAATGCATTTCCTTACTTGAAAAACATTCAATTCAAAATATCGTTTGTGAAGTAATTATCAAAATAAATATTAAGAAGCAAGTATAAAATATATTTAATTATAAAATATATATAATTTATTAAAATACTCATTTTAATTCATTTCTACAGAGTATTTTGCTAAATATTAGATATGAATCATATAAAAGTAAAATTGTACATGCCATTTGGTATTGCTAAAATTTTAATGATTTCTTAGTGAGATTTAATTATAGATTTCTTTAATTAATTACATGTTAATTCAAACTACAGGTTGCTCTATATTCACAACTATAATACAATTCTAACACATATTCTTTATATTCTCAATTATAATTTCTGTGGGCCTCCACTATAATCTAATATTATGTTTAAATAAAAATTTTCAATAATACGAACCTTCAAATTAAAAAAAAGTGTGTAAATAATGAGATAAAACATTAAAGTTTGCAAGATAAATTTAAATACATGAATGCTGAAATATATGTTTCATATTTCTGTATAATGATCATTTCTTTAAAAATCTTTCTATTTAACATGAAAATTTGTACGTATTTTTCTAAAGAGCCTTGAACACAAAAGTGCATACCTTTAAATTCTCATATCTATTTTTCTTAGTATCACATTTTACCATAAAACAAATTCCCAAAGTCAAAATTATATATAACATCTGAACAATCAATTTTTGTTCTTGTAAATGCCTTTATTTTTCATATAAGATGGAAAAGAAATCTCCTCGGTTTTTTTATCCATTGTATTTATTCGGAATCCAGTGACATTTATTCGGAAATTTTATTTTTAGTATTTGTTATTCCGTGAAAGGAATTTTAAGCTTGTTCTTTGAATATTGTTTTTTTTTTCTTAAGAAAGAGATTCGAAGTATGTAAAATCAGAAATCTAATCCTATGCAGGCTGAATCAACATACATGCATGGATTTTTAAAACATTATCATAAGATGTCTGTAAACTCAAAATGAAAAAAAAAATGAAATAAAGTAATATGAACTCCATTATAAAGAATTTTCAAGATGATATTTTTTGTAAGAATGCTTAATTAAAGAAATATCGCGCCTGAGTTTTGAGCTTTTTCATAATATATGTCACAGTTTTGTTCACTTTTGTGTTTTATTTTTAGATTTAGAAACAGAAGGGGAAAAAAGAAAACTCTTTTTGACATCCGAGCTTTGAAATTTCTTAATTAATTCCCTGCTGTAATTCATTCATTAACTTTTTTCGCATTCTCTTACTACGAGCAGTTACATATTCCCTGATTAGGTTCTCATAAGGTTTCAATTAAAGGACAACTTGCAAACGAGATGAAGATTGCTGTCACCGGCATTGTTCCAGAAATCTTTGGAAATAACGAGGAGAAAAAAATTATGTTCTAAATTTGAAAGAAAACAAGTGATTCTAAAATAAAGATGCAATTATTGACGCAGTTATTTACCCTCTTTAAAAATATGTATCTTTTTTTTTAATCTAAAAATTAGCTAAGAAAATATTTTAAATGCATAACACATCTATTTTTATTTTTTTTTATTTAACATCATAATACAAATTGTTTGCACTTTACCAATGATTGGTTTCTATATATGATGTGAAAACATTGGCATTATCATATTTATTGGCATTATCATAAATTATTATAAAAATGAAATCAGAGAAAGTCATTGTTAATGAATAAGCATTTTAATGTTAATGAATAAGCGTTACAATGTGGATGTTATTTATCAACATTGCAATGTTGATGAATAAGCATTGTAATGTTGATGAATAAGTGTTGCAATGTTGAGGAATAAGCATTGCAATTTTGATGAATAAGCATTATAATGTTGATGAATAAGTGTTGCAATGTTGATGAATAAGCATTGTAATGTTGATGGATAAGTGTTGCAATGTTGATGAATAAGCATTGCAATGTTGATGAATAAGCATTATAATGTTGATGAATAAGCGTTGCAATGTTGATGAATAAGCATTGTAATGTTGATGAATAAGAATTGTAATGTTTTAAAATTTCGAATAACAGATAAATAGAGCGGGTGAAAGGTGTAGAAGTGATGATTTAATTTAATGATTTATTAATTATATACTATTGTAAAACGAGTACCAGTATTAAATACATGTGAAATAAAAATTTAATCAGCACAGTCTAGTTCATACAGATATTTAATAATTTACAATACTTTAAGATTCGATTTACTTTTATTCTATTTCTTGATATTGTCTACCTTTTTATACGTAACAGTTCAAAATAATTACATGAGCTGTAGCGCAAAATATAACTGAAAGTATTTGCAGAAATTCCGAAAAATTCAGTCAGATTATTGAAAAATCTTTTTGATAGAAAATTTTCAAGCTGTGCACTGTTACTCGAAAGTAATAAAATAAACTATAATCAATCTACTGTAATCAATTTCTATAAATTATATGAATGTGTTTTTAAATACAAAAAAGTTTTGATTCATTTATAAAGCCAATTAAAAATTTATCTTGGATTTTTCTTTGATGAATATTTTCTGATTTGTTATTCTTTAACGAATAATTATATTTATTTGCCAGACATATCTACATCTTTGTCTTATCTCTTTCCATTTCTATTAGTCCGTTTCATTCTCCTAATGTTTATATCATGGAGCGAATGCAAATTTTACTCCCCGAATTATCCTTATAATTCCCTCAGTCAAAAAATCTGATTTATAGGAGTCAAGTTTGCACTTTTTTTTTTAAACAGTCACCTTGTAATTCCAGTTTACAGAAAGTCATGAACAATATTTGTCACCCAAATTTTATATGGCATTTTAATTACTCTTTTTTTTTGCATTCATTATAATTTAGCAATATTTAGTAAATGACATCACAAAATTTCTCAGTTCTAGTAAATTTGTGTGATTTTATTCGTCTTTAATGCGATAAACAAATTGAACAAACTTCCAAATTCCTAATCAAGAACTAAACAAAAAAATTTGCTTCGTTTCACCACCAATCTCTGGGAGCCAAAGAGGACAGCCGAGCTGCCAATTGGCGAGGAATCCTTTCCGCCGGTCGACGCCAGATGGAATCCCTTGATGGATGTTGAGTGTTGACCCTCATCCCATTGCTCTCCGCCTGACCACTGCCAGCGAGTTCTCACGTCGTCCCGCGCAAAGGTCAAGCGCTTGCAGCTGGTTTGACCCCCTGCGAGCATTATGCACGATCCACAAGACAGATTGCCTAGTGTCTGGAGGGCCCGGCGGTGACGGATTGTTTTTGGTGAGGAGTTGGCTTGGCAAGTTTTATCTTCTCGGGCCAGCTTTATTGATGATTCTGCACTCTTGGACGGCAGATCAATATCGGCACCTATCTGGCCACTACATTTATGAGATGTAATCGTATGTGATTGCGGAGGGATTAGCCTAGAAATAAAATAAATGAGACCATACATCAGATACATATTCATAGGTTAAAAGAGTGTTCCTTAAATTATTATTAACAGTGTTCATATTTTACCAACAAAAATATCCGTGATCTTATCTACGAATGAAACTTTTTCCGAGATGCCAAACAAATTTGTAAGTGAAAAAAAAAATATTAATTAATGGCTAACAGGATATAAGATACTGGAAATAAGATTTCACTAGATTTTATAAAAGTCCTTTCATGTTAATGATGTCGAATTTTCATTAATAGATTTCCATTCAATTTCTGAAATAATTAAGTTCTGAAATTTTCAAAAAATGTGCTATTAAGCTAAATAGCATTTTAATATCTTCAGAATGTAGTTATATGTTAATCTATTTATTTTAAATAAATTTCGGTTCCATGTTAGAGGCACCATCTAGTAAATAATTTTGACAAAAAAAAAAAAACGCATTTCTTTTCACCAAAGCCTTTTTTTAAATTTTATTATTTTTTTCAATCTTTAAAACTTAAAATTAGAAATTAAAAATTTAGAGAGATTTTTTTATTACTTATTTGTAGTGTTTTAAAGATGGAGATCACTGACTAGTCATCTCAAAATCCTATAGAGAAGCAAAGAAAAATAAGCGCCCGTATGTTAATGATTTTATAAAACTTTATATTTTTTTATTTTAAAAAATATATTTCTTTTAAGAGAAGCTAATTTTATAAAAGTTTATTATTTTTCAAACTTTAAAACTTTAATGAAAAATTCAATATTTAGAGATAAATTGTTTTACTTATTTGTAGAAGATCATCTCAAAATCCTACAGTGTAACAAAGAAAAAAAAAAGCTTTTTTCAAAAACTGAATAATTTTTTCCTTTTTTCAGAATAGTATTTTAAACTTGAGTGGAGATTATTGCGTTCTGTGGCAGGCATTCAGCTCTTTTCATTATAACCGTACGTCAATATAAATGGCATTTAATCTACGTTCGATAAAATTGTATTGCAATCCAACTTAACGTCATATCTATTTCGGATGCTTATATATTAGCCGTCTATTGGATTAGCATTGGATGGCAAACTAAAAAATGAATTTCAAAACAACTCTATTTTCTATCGTTATTAAAAATATATTCATTTTTATCCGAATAATTTATTGATATAAAAGAAACGCATGGAAAATTTTAGAAACATACTCTAATTTTGAATAATTTCTTTCCATGAATTTTGAAGCAAAATAAAAATGCAAATAAATAAAAACTATAAGAAGAACGCAGTTTAATTTAAGAGAGAACTAAAAAAAGACAAATAATGTTAATTATTAACTTTCCATTTTAACTTAGAGTCTCTTTCAGTTCTAATAACCCGATTTCCGTCCTCACTTTATCCAAGTCACATGACATTTCATCGTGTCGATTACGCAATTTTTAGCTCTGATTAAAATTAATCATCCCTAGGTTTCATCTAGATCATGTTTTTGATGACACTTGTGTTGTTGGTTCGTAGAGAGACGATTATATCGAATGCGACCTTCAGATTGTTTAATATGAATTTGCATATGATTACAGAAATGTTATTTAGCCATAAAATATCCTAAAAACAACAGAGAAACGTGATTTTGAAGAAAATGATACTTCATCTTCACATTAATTTTTCACTATCATTTTTTTTGTTATTAATTCTCTTACCATATATTTTTGAATATTTCTCGGTTCTTCTTATTTTCTTTTTGTAATTTAATAAGAAAAAAAATATTGTTTGGAATATTCATAAAGTTACTTGAAATTTTGAATGTTTTAAAATAATGTAAAGAAATCAAACAATAATTTGCATCTTAAAAAAAGCGAGAATGGTTTGGCGATATTTGTTTTATAGTAAAGTTCGTAATATATGCATACTTGAAAAAAAAACTCGAGCTTGTATTCCCAGGAAGTGGAAGAATGTGTAGTAATAATAAAAAGCAAGAGATTTGTTTATTTTACCGAATATTTCGAAAGAGGTAGTACGAATGATGAAAAAATGCTTGATCCCAAAGATTTCAATTTTTAGTGTTGAATACTAAAATTTGAAGTTCTGTTAACTAATTATTTAAACAAATATTCTTTGTATATATATGCGCGTATGTTTGTGCAATGATATTTCTTAATTAACTGTAAATCCGAATTCATTTATTATTTTTTATCATAAATAAATCAATGTTACTTTATTCTAAAATGTTCTCTTCCAAACTCAAATTTCTATTTAATTACTGCCAACACGCCTTCTAAAAAATTCTTTTCTCTTTTTCTCGCAAGCTACGAGCGAAGGCACAAGAATCCCTGGTGTCCGTGCAGGTGTTTCAAAGGTGCAGGTGTTATCTCTCTCTCTATATATATATATAGAAAGAGAGAGAGAGATGTCAAAAAGTGGAACAAGCGTTTGTTTTCTTAAATATTGCACCTAGAGATATGTTTAAGATTTTTTTAAATAATATGGACAATAAAATGAAAAAAGACTTTGGCTTCTATAAAGATTGAAATTAAAAAAGTTTTTAAAAATTATAGGCCACTTTTCTGTGAAAATAACAATTAGAAATTTTTTTCTCAGACATTCATCTATGCACAAGCAAAGTTTCCCTCTTCTCTCTGTATATTCTGCTGAGATACGCTCATTTTTAAATTTAGAGGTGCTAGTTACAAAATTAGATGAACACATTTATTCCATTCTAATTTTGATATAAACAGTCAGTACATGGATACTTCTCCGAGAAATTTAGTACTTTTCTCTCAGAAGTATTGGAAGTAGTTCCATTTCTTTTCTCTGAAAAGAAATGAAAACTGTTACTTATAATTGCGTGCGTGATATTAAGCTATGAAGTCGAACGATATGTTTCAGTAACGAGGATCATTTTGAAATGTTGATGCTTTATATTGCCGCATTGAAATGAAGCAGTCGGATTTCCATGGCCGAATGGTCGTGACACTGGTCTCTTAATCAAGAGATCGTAAGTTCGAATCCTGCTGGAGACAATGCGATTTGCAGTTTGTATAAATATTTAATTCCTTAATTTCATGTTTTAGAAGATACTGGACATTGCTTTAGTTTACCAGAGAAGTGTTCTGGACATTTCTTACTGTCTCCAGAAAAGTATTCTGGAACTTTCCTTGCTAGAATAAAAGCAGAAGATTTGTCAGTCACTGTATTCTCAGTTCACTTAATAAATTGGTTTATCTCTACTTCTTGTGTGTATCATTCAGTTCCACACTAAAGAACCTACGTGACAATCTTGTATGTAGTTATAATTTCCGCATGGTTACAGAAGATTACTTATTTCATTTTTCTAAATTCCAGCATCTTTATAGAGCAGGCATTTACAGAATTCTTTTTTTGATTTGATATTACAATTTTTTTAATTCTACTGAGATTATGTAGAATCATGCAATTGATAAAGAAGCTGACATACCGATTTATGAATTATTGAAATTAGTTTCTTGATAGGGCAAGAACTGTCAGTTCCCAACTCATTTTTTTAAAAACCACGTTGCAAAGAATATTTCAATGTAATAATCGGTATCCATATAGTATTCGTGAACTCAGTGAATAATTGCAATCAAATTAAGATCAACATTTAATGTTTTACATTTCGATCCCTTTCAGATTGAATCAAATCTATATTTCTTCAGAAATGAAAATTGGAGAGTAGAGATGGAATCTCTACTCTCCAATTTTCATTCCATCTTTAATCAAGATGGAAGCATAAACTGTCAAAATTGCTACATTTCAAACGGAACAAAATCCATTCTTCATACAAGAGACTCACCATTGACGACAACTTTAAAAAAATGTATAGCGTCGTATTTATAAAAGAAAAATCCTTGATCTGTCCTGTTTATCACTGAATGATGGTCAATACAACTATAATCAACTAGTTTTGAAGGGCTTTTATGCCTGAATTATTCGGCTTTGAGCAGTGCTTCTACAGATTATTCACAAATAAATGGGGTCCTTCTCAATGCACATTAGCAGACAAACGATGACTGGATGAAGAATTGCTTGACAAGTGGAGGGCTTGACAGGATCCTCTAAAATACCTCTAATAACAACTGACTTGCCTCCTATTAACCATTATTCTAAGAATCGTTACGTCTTCTCTATATAACACATTTTCTGCAGAGGCAGCAGATCTTTGTTGACGAACTGAAAAGTCTGCCTTGCTGCCACAAGTTATAAACTGGATATCATTTACGCAAACATTATTAGAAAAGTTCACATTGAGCACATTTTTTTTAATATTTGCTAAAAAATCGGACTGCGGTATGAAAATATGGTCTCGGCCAATAAATATGATTTGCAATATCTCACAAATTTTTACAATTAGTAAGGAGAAATTTAGTATGTGTATAAATAAATACAAAACTTTTTACTTACTGACAATTTTTTTTAGTGCGGTGTAAAAATTTAATTTCTGTAACTTTTTTCATTTTTAATCTCTATCTCTACAGAAATTATACACACATTATATATATATATATATACATGCAGAACACACACACACACACACATTTATATATATAAGTAACCAATATAAAGTAAGAAAAGTTTGAAAACTAAACTAAAATGAAAACGAAAACAAAACCGCCACTAAACAATCGAAATCGCAACTAAAAATTATTTCCTATTCAAACTAAAACCAAAAATGGAACAGGAAAAAACTTCATGGTACTTAGAGAGCGCAAATGAAGAAATTTTAGAGTTTAGATTGGAATGGTAGTTAAATAGTTTTGTTATTTTAAAGTTGAATTCATCCCTTTTATCGTATATACCAACTATTGTTTTATCATTATCAATTTCGATATTTAAATCCAGAAAGGTGGCCTCAAATTGATTTTTATTCGTTTCTGTAAGAATTAAATATTTTGGATAGCAATTAGTATCAATCAACAATACTAATATTGCTAAAATTTTCAAAAATCTAATTTTCACACAAGTTAACAGGATTAAAAGGGTTTGCAATAATAAAAATTCCTATATTGATGCATCAAACAACCTCATTAAAAATTTAATTAAAATTGAATTTCCTAAAAATTACTGTAATGTCAATTTTTTAATTAAACAAGGTATGGTTTGGGATTAATCCTTTGGCTTAAATAAAAAGTAGAACTTTCCTTACATATTATATGACTCAATAGGTGGCGCTGGGACCTTACAATTTTTACCTAAATTACCATTAGCTTTGTGTTTTTAATAAGCGGGAATCATAACCGATAGCTTAAAATTTCATTGACTGCTGATGGTATGTTCTTGCCTTTTCGTTTTTTCTTTAGTGTTATTTTATGGTATTTTGGTTTTTATTGTTTTTTTTGTTATTGTATTTTTACTCATTAGTGGTTTTTCTTCTAATTTGTTGTTTTGTATTTTCCTTTCTGTTAAAATGGTATATCTCTTGGGCCTAATTTCAGGATATTTTCTTGTCACGAGAAATCATTATTAAACTTAATTGTTTGCATTTCCTTAACAGAAAAAATCTCTTTTTTTGAATCCCTACCTGAGCGTGACCCTTGAAAAAGTCTTCAGGCCGAATTCTTTTTTATTTTTTGTTATATTTTTTTATTTGGTTTATTTGTTTTTCTTATTAACTTGATTTTTTTAATTTTGTATATATATATATATATATATATATATAACTCAGATAAATATAAAAATATCAACATTTATAAATCTCAGTTCTAAATCTAAAGTAATTATTATAGTATATATATAAGAAAGAATCTATAAAAATATTAATACTCTAACTAGAACAGAAAAAATAAATTTGGAGAGGAAAATACATGCATCATTTAAAATAGAAGTTCTGACATTTTAACTCTATGAGCCTGACAGCCCGATATCGCCCTGTTTAACAGGGACCCTGACTCATTTAACCGCTCCAAAGTGCCTGAGTCACGTTCCTGTCGAAGGGGGCGATATTTGGAGAGCAGGGCTCGTATTGTTAACGTAAGTTTTCCCAAACATAAAAAAGGAACAAAAACGCTATTTAAACTCAATATCATTAAATATATTTTCTAATTTAATTTTTTTTCATGCAAAATCAATAAAATTAGTTTTATAACAACAGCAGGTTTCTTGATCTGATCAAAACTTAATAATATTATGAAAGTTTTGAATGCGGTGCACTTCTATAATAATAATATTGCAATATGAAAATAAAAATAAAAATTTCTGCAAATTTCTGCAAAACATTCTAATTTCTAATCAATTTTAAATTACAACAATCAGTTTGGACATTTTTGCACAGAATCTAAGTATCGCAGATTATACATATTTTTAATATACAAAATATTGTTTGATGCAATAAAGATATATTTCATTTTACCCACAATACCTGCATTTAAAAGATTGGTATTTGAAATATCACACTATTATCTATAGATGACAGGTTTCTATAGTTTAATAACATATTTATCATGGTATTTTCTCAACAGAATAATAAATCAGAAACAACCGAAACATCAAATGACAGAGCCTTTAAAGGATAAATAAATAAAAAAATACTTGGCTTGAAAACTAATATTGATCTTGGGAATTTTAGATTTTGAGGAGTTAGATATTAGATAGCAATGAAAACTTGAAAAGAACTCAGAATATAAAAAGAAAGGAATTTGAAAAGAGAAGCATGATAATCGTTTTACCTAAGGAGTCGATATATTTTCAAAACTATTTTTAATTAATTAACTATTAGAAACTGAGAATTTCTTCAAAATAAAAACGGAACTAACCGCTTTCATCTACTTTCAATCAGTCAACATCCAGAAAACTGCAAATATTATTAAGACTATATAAATATGAAATTTAAAATTTTGAGTCATTAATCCTGACAGTATGAACCCTCGATAAGTGCAATAAATTTTTTTCAGTACTTTTTAAATTTTGACATCTGTGCAGCCTTAAAGTGATTCACCGTGGTATAAAATGAAGGAATTATTTAAAATTTAATGGAAAATATTATTGTTTAAATAAAATAATTGTTTTCCAGGCCGAATGGTAGGGGAAAAATAAAATAAATGAGAGTAATAAGTTATAATATATATACATTAACTAAAGTAGAATACATTTATTTTTACAAAATGAGCACTTGATTAAAAAATTATTCCAAAAGAATGGATAAGTTGAATTAATCAGATATTCACACTAGTTTAAAATTTTTTCTCCTATTTAAATATGAAATGAAGTAAATTATTAACCCATCTGGTTCCATTAAAAAAAAGTTAACTATTTTATTAACAATATTAAGATAAATAAGAAAACAATATTAAAATTATAAAAATTATGAATAAAATTAAAATAGAATCTTTGTGTATAGTCTTCATAAGCTGTTATTCATAACAAATATTTTATATAAGTTTTATTATATAAAAATTAAGTACTACAAATTGTCACTGACAACAATTGTGAATGACAATTCTGAAATTAAATTAATAGCTTTTTCTCCTTTCTGTCTGGCATTTGGTACGAACAACTAATTACAGAATAAACTGGCATATATTTTCGAAATGCTCGCGGTATGAAATCTCTTTTTATTGTTTGTTACATCTGTCACTAACAAAAGATTTTTTTTAAAAAAATTAATTCTAAGTAGAATAATGAGATTCTGGCTTCAGCTTGACTGTGTTTCATTTTAAATTCCCAGTTTTCATAAATTTAAATAGAATTAGTTTTTTATTTCCTTACTTTTCCATCTTAATTACTATGAGTGACGTAGGAAGAAATAAAGAAAGCAAATGTACACCCTAGCATGTTTTAAATTTTCAAACCTACGCTCTTATAACAACATTGAATGACAATCAAAAAGCACATTCTTTCATGGAATTTTTGAGAATTCCTTGGGCGTGTCTAGTCTCAAGGCAATTCCATACTCGCTGTGGAAATCACATTTCAATAGTTTAATCCAAATCCTTTGGGATTCCAGCGCTAGCAATCTATATTTAAATATGACGAGACAATATAAATATATCAATCCATCTCTATACACCAAGCAATTCTGTCAAGACATATATTTTTACTTTAGATTCGATCTATTTTGAAAGGAAAAAAAAATATTACATTCGCATTAAAAGTAAAACCTTTGACTTTCGGTTGCTGAAGTATGTATTCTCCTTTGAAAATGTCAACGCATTCTCAGCACATAAATTGAAAGCAATATCTATTTCTATCGCAAACAAAAGAAAGTATTTCTAGAATAGATCTGATTTCTGTCAAATTCTTTAATATTTAGAAACAAATATTATTATGTTATAAAAGTAAAAACAAACAATATTATCCGCTTATAATTATTGCATGTGAAATAATGAATTCGTGTACTTTATATATTTTTGGACTTGCTCATAAAAATTTATTCATTTATTTTAAAAGGTTTTCTGTTATTTTATCCTCTAGAAAATAATATTTATTTTGTGTAATATATAGATAAGCTTGTAATTTTTTTGTAATTTATTTTTAAAATCAAATAAAATATAATTAGAATATAAATTGATCCAAACTTTGAGATTGAATTATGCTTATAATGTACATTAAGAGTGATATCTGAATCTTAAAACATAAACAGTAGGTCAACGCAATAAATCGAAAAATTTTCAATTGATTAAAAAATTCTTGTATGATACTTAATATGAAATATATTTAACAATATTTTTTGTTGGTTCCAAAAAAAACACTTATTATGTAAATCATAGATTTTTTTAGAGCAATAGCAAGTGAAAACTATGAATTTACCCCATTTATACATAAATAATATCGTATACAACAATACCATCTTCTAATAATCATTCATTCCAAAAGCAAATAAAACTTTATCTGAAGACTAAAGACTACGTACATTTGATTCTATTTTATGTTATGGTATTATAGAAATCTTCTATAGAAACTTATATATTTTTCCTGCGATTACCTAAATGAAATTTTCTGAACTTAAATATTGAGCTTTAACTTCTAGATAGTTGAAACTATCCATTTTCCAGAATAACATTAAAAGAATATGGAACAATGCATTCGGGAAAAAATGAACATTTGAAGAAATTAGAAATAATATTTAAAATAAAATATTCATTCGAAATTTTCGGAACATTCTGTTCTAATCCATTTTGATTTCCTTCACGGTTATAGTTATTCTTGGTAAATTTATTTTTAGAATATGAATAGAATTTTTGCAATTGAATTATAGTTATTATTATCAAGCTCATTGAAAATATTAAGTAAAATGAATAAAAACCATTAAAGATGTCATGTTTTAATATTGTGTTCATACAAACATTACTGTATTGTCCGAAACTATTATGCTCAATAATTCTATCAAACCATCTAGTTATTATTCTAAGGTTATATTTTTATATACATTTGTTGCACTTATGTTTGTTATTCATTTTGTATCAAAGTAATTATAATTGTTACATAATCAAAAATTTGAACATTTAAATTTTGTGATTGTGATTTTTGATTATCAGTTTGAAGTTCGATTATTCTTTTCATGAATAAAATACTTTTGTGAGAGCTACTGTAATAGCATAGATTCTATAACAGAACTACATTCTACGTATAGCCTTCTTGTGCAACTAGTTAAAAAAATACTACATATAAATTTATCTTTGTAATGACACATATTTATTCATATATTTATTGGTATTTTTTATTCGTTAACTATAGATATTATTATTTAAATCTTTTATAAAATGTATTAGTTTTCATGACTGCCCCTTGAAAATGTCTGGGATGGAATGAGCATAAGCTAACCAACAAGCTGATTAGTATTACAGATATACTGCATTTTTGGAGAATCATGCAATCCATTGATTCACATCAATTAATTTTATATATTTTCTATCGATTTTATCGATCATTATAGCAATAAATTACCAATAATTGTTGGGTATAAAGTGTTTTTTTTGAGGAATTTAAGGCATGTGAACATTTTATTGCTCATGAAAGTTTGACTTAAAGGAAGAATCTATTCAATAATTAACTATTTTATATAAAATAAAAGGGTTTTAATGACTATATAGTAAACTGAACCACAAAACGAAACAAAAAAAGAAATGCATTGTGTGTTTACTTAAGTACTGAATTCAATGACAGCAACTATCATATTCTAAGCATCTGAGTATTCTAATTTTGGTCTATTCTACTGAGGATTAGGTGTGTGCCACAAGTGACGCTACACCGGTAAAAAGCTTATAATTAAAGCAAAAAATAGAATTTAAATAGCTATGAAAGGACTTAGCTATTCAAAAAAAATCTTTCATAGACATGTGAACCGGATGTAAAAAAAATTGAAGACAACCACAGAAAAAAAAAAAAAAAAGAGCAGGCAAAAGAATAAAATGTGGGGAAGGTCTAAATGGTTCAAGTCGAAGAACCGACATAATATTCCACAGTAACAGTATCCTTGAAACATAATAAGTAAATAATAACATTTAACAAAAATAGATAGTTTAAACTTTCAAATCAGAAAAATAAAAATAAATAAAAGCAAAGAGGAAAAGAAGGGGAGGGGGAATGCACCTATGTATATTAAAATGGCGATCATGATAAAAAAATGTTTTAAATGTTCAATATGTTAATACTAATAGGAAAAATGTGGGTTTTTTTTCCGAGCTAAATAATTTATCTTTATTTAGTTTCTAACTGAATGTTTTATTGTAGTGCATAGAGTTTTAAGAATAAGAATATTAATTACAAATTTTGTTCCTACATAACTATGCAAATGATCTCATCATGTAAGTTACCTGTCAGTTTTCTGTATCTTGATATGACTTTTATGACTTATTATCGACAATCTGAAATTAAATTCGATACGGCTGAAACTTAGACGAATATCAATAGGAAATAAAAAAGTTGAAATCCACATTTATCCATTTAAAGAATGGTAAAATATTCAATTTCTGCTTCTCGGCGTGCAGACGAAAACAAACAATAATCTTAGTTTATACTTTCTAACACTAATTTACAATATCTGAGCTTCAAACAAATTTATAGAGATAGGCGAGATTTGACATAAAATATCATGCATTTTGGGTTGAAATATTCTTATAATCGATATGTGTTGAAAAATCTCCTTCAAGAAAAAAGTTCAAAATTTGTCCATTAGTTTCACTTACATGATACTAATAGAAAATGGATGAAAATTTGTGTATTTAATTCTACATAAATAGGAAAGAAAGCGTTATTTGTCTATTTCAAAACATTTAACAAATATAAAATGTATTTCATCATTTTTTTTAACAATGTAGTTTATCTCAATTCAATAAAACCTGCCAAATTTCCAAAAAAAAATTTTTTTTTTCCTATTAATAATGTAAAAATATAAATAAATATTTTCGTATCTAATTTTTAACAAGTAAATTTTACAATTAATGTAAATTATTTAGGGAAAATACTTGATATATTACTGCAAAATGAAATCAGTGAATTTAAAGAAAAATGTCGGTTACAACATTTTTAAAAGTGTTTCTTTGAAACCAGAATGAGAAAATGTTTCAATACATCATAAAAAAGATGCGAAAGAAAATAAAAAGACTATAGGTGAATTAAAAATATTACTACCACTGTAAAATTGGACAAGAAGATGCACATATCGTAAGAAACATTTTCTACTTTTCTCTAACACCTTCTATAGAAAAAAAAAATGGATGATTTTGCACACATTTAACACAAAATTGTTGCGTCTGTTTCATTCAAAGACAAAACATCATTAGTTTTCTTATATTTTACATATATCATTATTGATAGTAGGAAAAACCTGTTTTTATATTTTCTGCTTGATAATTTAGATTTTTTATTAATTATTATATTTTAAAAAAATTCGATTCAAAATCTGTAAATTAAAATATATATATATATATATATAACAATGATTGATTATATACTACCATTGCTGTCATTTTTATGAGTAATAAATTCTGGCAATTATAAACTAAATAGTAAAGTGAGCAACGGTCATCTGAAATTAGAATTTACAAAAAGAAAGTTAAGATTATTTTTCCTTAATGCCTTATTCAACAGCATATTACATTTTACATTCACTTTTAAACTCGTAGTTAAAACTTTATTGTAAATACGCAACTGGCCTGAAATATCAGAGACCATTTTAATTTTTAATTAAAAACAATGTTCTTTTCATATAGCTGTTGGTTGCCTAGCTACTCCTTTGAAAGCCTAATTAAAAAATAAAGCACTGACATTTGACTTTGAAATTATCGTAATTTGAAACTTCCCTTAATTTAACGTGGTTTCTTTTAAGCAATTTGAGAAACATAAAAATGATATTCAACTTTCAGCCTGACTATATTTCACTTAAAAGTCCCAATTATCATAAATTTAGATGAAGTCAATGCTTTCTTTCATTATTTTTTATTATTGTAATTATTTTGCATTACTGTTATAGTGAGTGATTTAAATAAGTAATAAAGGTGACCGAGGTCGTTGGTATAAAAAAGTATTTGAAGTGTCTTAAATTTTTAAAACTATATGCTAGCAATAAAATCGAATAACATTACTTCTGCAGATAGCATGGGCGTGACTAGTCTCAGAGCAATTTAAAATTCACTATTCAAATCGCATTGTAGTTAAACCCAAATCCTTTGGGATTTAAACAATAGTAATCATTGCTTGCATTCGGCGAGACAGAATAAATATATCTTTTCGGCTTTCGACAGCAAATAGCGTTGTCGAAACAGATGTTTTTGCTTTCTTTGCGATATGTTGAGATATGTTTTGAAGGGAAAACAATATATCCGCATCAAACATAAAAACATTGACGTTCGGTTTGCTAAAATAGGCACTTTCCGTTGAAATTTCCAACACATTCTCGATGTATAAAGTGAAAGCAATAAAACAAAATAAAGAATTGTAAATGTATTAAATTTGCTGAAGATGACTAGGATGTTTTCAACGAATATTATTCTGGTTTAATGCTAAATAAAATTATTTTCATCTTTTATTTATATAGCAACCATAATATAACGGCTGCATATGCGTTCAATGTCGATATTTTTTCGAGATTATTGCAATATACATTTCAAAAACTACTAAGGCTTTAAAAAAATGTGCATTAGAAAATAATTTTTCCTGATGCATTGAATCAGCTTTTAAATTAATATGTTAAAAATTACTGAGACCATCGATAAATACTCTTCATTACAGCAATATAAAAATCTGATTCAAAATTTTCAATATGATATTATGGATACTGCATATTAAACAGCACTGTATATAAAATGCAATTCCTTTAGCAACAAATATAAAAGAATTTATTTGTTATAAAACTATTTATGTCAGAAACAGCCGATTTGTTAAAAGAAGGAGGAAATAACATAGTTAGATGTTTAATAATTGTGCATGAAAACCTTTACATATTTATCATCTTTATATTAAAAAGTTACTGCTAAAGAAATTATGAATCATGCATATCCACTAGTGAATAAACTATACCATTTACAGTTTTGAACATCATTAACGATAGCGAGGTAAATTATCCCCTGATTATTTTATCAAAATAAAAATGAAAGACAATCTATGGAGGAAGATTTACTTATAGGAAAACTGTTCATGGGACGAACTGTTCGATGGAACACCCAGCCTCTAAGAAGAACTCCGTCTGTCAAATATCAGGAAGTAACAAGAGATGAAAAGCTAATTTGGATTACTCATATACCAGCACAAGGCTCTAAGGCTATCAGCCAATATCAACAACTAAGGCTATACTGCATAGCAGGTCCTCACTGGGGACTGCAACAAAAATTCAGAACTACCCTATATCAAATAGTCACCGAGAGGATACTACTTCATGGTGTAAGTGCGTGATCACTTTCATCATCTCCTAGGTTGGAGAGAAAAATTATCATCTATTCAGAGGATCTGCCTCCTATATGTCACTGTTCATATCGTACAACACCAATAGCAGCTTCTCAAGTCATTACGCAAGAAGCTCTTTACATCAATATAACATGCTTAAAGAAAGAAATAGAATTAGAAAGTGTAACATATTAGAGAATTTGAAGAAAAAGTCAAGAATATTATTATCCACCCTTCATTGTTTGAGATAGAAAAACAAATGTCAACAATAGAACCCTTTGAAAGATTACAGTTTGAAATTCTACGCAGATAGGTCCACAACAGAAATGGGAACAGGCTGTTCATAACGCGCATTCAGAAATGGCATGAAATCCTTGAATGAAAAAGAAAACTAGAGGAATTCCATAATATGTTTAAAGCCAAATTGCTTGGATTGAAAAGGGCTATTATATGAGTTAATGAAGAAAATGAGACGATCAAAATTTGGACAGACAGTCTTTCAAGTTTGCTAGCAGTACAAGATCCCCATTCTCCTCATCAACTTATCCAAGACATCCAGTCCCTACTCCTCCAAAACCCAAATGTTCTTTTTAGATGGATCAAAGCCCATGCTTGTTATCGGGGTAATGAAATAGCTGATGTTCTAACAAAAGCAGCCACCATCGATGGTGTATTAATGGAAGCTCCTAAACTCAGGTGTCATCTCAAACAGCATCTTCAGAAAATGTTTATAAAAAAAATTGCAAATTCTTTGGGATAGTGGAGATACTGGCACTTTTTATAAAGTCATCAAAACAGTAAAATTGCAACCACTCTCCTGGGCTCGTGAAGAAGGCTGTTTGTCACAGTACATGATCCATTCCCTTCTTTTTTTCACCGTTTCCATTTATCAGAAGATGGCTGTTGCTCTTCTGGAGAAGTCATCTCATTCCCTTAACGACATCCAGCCCTTTTACTCTTTCATGGCACCTCCGAAAACCCTCGTCTTCGCAAGAAAGTCTTTAGTATAAAAGAGTCCTTAGTAATTCATCTTCCCCCCAAAAAAGATTCATAAACATGATTAGATTCCTAATTGATCATGGAGAACTGTTACAGTTAGATTAACCTTATCATCGTTTAGAGTATCATTTAATACACCTCGCAATTTATTCATAATAAATCCTTTAACCCCCTCAAGTAACTAATTTTTATTATTCCTTTATATTTTTACTCATACTGTACATTATCATGTTCATTTATCCAGTTTTATTGTATTTCAGATATTGTTGATTCTAGTTTTTATCATTTCTTGTTATGTTTTATGTTTTCGTATTTTGACATTTGTTTGTTTCTTTCAAATTGATTGCTAGGTATTTTTTTATTTTTAATGAAGTCTACCTACATCTATACGGAACCGGAAAGAGGCCAAATGAGCCCTAGAAAAGGAGGTGTGTTGTGGTGTTAAGTGTCGAATTTATCCAAATAATGAATGGCAATCCCTAGAAAAAGATCATTTTAAGAGCTTAGTTTTCAATAATGAGTCGTTATGGCCGAATGAATCTGAGTGATTTTTTTTCTTGCATGAACTTTTACTATAATAATACAGTAATGATCTTATGTCGACATAATGGATTGATGATAAACATTTGATGATTTTTTTAAACTAAGAAAAGTAGTCTAAAATGAAATACTGAAACAAAATAAACAAAAATATATGTTTTTTAAGTATCACTTTTGAATTTTAAGTACGGAACTGTTTTTATCTGAGTACTAAATAATATTGCAAATAGTAATGACTGTATTTGTATGTAACTTTCATTTTTCAATCCAGAAAATGAATGCACTCGCATCTCAATACTCTGGAATGCAAAGAGCATACTTTCTCTTCTGAAGTAGAGTAATGCAAGCCGGCCGCATTGATTTTGAGCTTTTTTACCTAGAATCCCTAATCCAATTTTCATAATGCCCTATAAAAAATATTTACTCAGCTGAAAAATCAGATGTTTGATACTCCGCACTTGTTTTCAGAATAATTTGGAAGAAGTACGTTAGGGGAATAGGGAACATTCGGGCAATAATGGAATATTGCTCTGTATGAAAAGCTGAATATAAGTACAACGCCTTAATCAAAATGCGGTGTTCATTTTGATAAAACTAGATCTTAAATCAGATATGATATCATTGGTCATGATTAAATATATTACGAAAGGAAAAAAACCCTTTTCTTAGAGTATTTGAGTTTATTTATTTTTGAAATTGCAGCATTTAGAAATGTTCAGAAAATTTCATCAAAAATAATTAGTTTGATAACTTAATGTTTAACATGTAATCCTATACACATAAATTAGCTCTTTCACGTATTGTGTGTTCTTTTGCCGCTTGAGTTTAACTATTGATATTGACAAAATATTGACAGTTAAAATCATAAACGAATAATATAATAAATTGTATATTATTATATTGTTTAAAAGTGTAAACATATTTTTCTGAAATTTAGTTAACTTGTTTACCGCCATGAATTTCGACAATGGTTCGCAGCTTTTGCGTAATTAGACTGTCCATTTTATATAACTGCTGAATTTGAGAAGAGAATAGATCATTTAATTAGATAATAAATATGAGTTAATCTACTAAATTCAAAAATCAATTCAATTTCATTAAGGAATAATAGAATTACACAAAAACATATGTGCACACATAATGTAACAAATAGAAATTACTAGAATATAAAAAACAGGATATCAACTTTTCAAATGCTGCGCAAATAAAAACACTGGATTAAAAAAGAAATATACGTTGTTTATTTGTTACTTGAGCTACGAGCTCTCCAAGCAACATATTTTTCAAAATCTTTAGAACTACAAAAAAATAAAATTAATTATTCTAAACATTTTTTGTGCATCAAACGATATTTTACATGTTGCCAATTTTTTATAAGAACAAACAATCAAATTGATATAGCAGACGATAAAAAATATAAATAAATATCACTTGAA
>JAPMOR010108071.1:0-35786 GCA_026543865.1 Argiope aurantia | reverse complement strand
ATAATTTTTTCAAACCTTTTGTATTTATGATTGACAATAGTAAAAACGTTATTTTTCTTAAAAATCTATTCGGAACGTAGTTCATCTTTTTCAGTTATTAATTTTTTCCCTCCATAATAACAAAATAGAAATCTAGAATAAAAAATAACTTATTCAATCCAAAGAGATCACATGAATTATAATTTCTTATTTCATATTTAGAAGTAAACATTAACCAAAATATATTACTTTGGGAGAAAGAGTTCGCCATACAATAACTAAAATTTCCCATGTAAAGATTAGATGATTAGCTTTAGTTAGATGATTATGCTTTTAGTTAGAAACGTAACGTGCCAATTTTTCCATTTCATGTGAAGGAACTTCAGAGAGAGAAAAATAGGACGAAAAAAAGATGCAAATAACTTGGACTTATTCAGCAGAAACTTGGAAATCCTCACTGAAAAGTCTTATGGAAAGTATTTTACTTCACTATTGCATCATTGCTGCCAGAAACGGAAAAATGCACTTTTCAGACTTTTATTTTACTTTTTTGAGTCGTTATGTCGTTTCTCTCTCTTTTTACCCCTCTATTACAGAAATATTATTCTGTAATAGAGGGGTAATAGAACATGCGTCCAAGAACAGAGACAAGAGTGTCTAAAAAAATGGGAACAGTTCTACTTTTATCACTGATGACCTTCTATTCTTCCCTGATATTCATGTCTTGCATTCTGCGGTTAAGAAGTGTTACAACGTTAATGAAAGGAAAAAAGTAATTTAACATTTGAATCATAGTTTTGCTTGAATGAAAGTCGCAATGGAAAACTAGATCCTATTCCATCAGTAAACAAATCCCATTAGTTTTTTTCTTCACATTCTATTCGTTAGTTGAAATTAAAAAAAAAACCTTTTATTATAGGTATTAAACGCATTTTAGAGATGATCAATAATTATGCTTTCATGTTATGGGCTGTGTCAAAAATGCATGATATAAGCTGTAATTGTTAACATTATTTAAATTCATATTAAGCTTTAAATGTGTTTTATAATTTGCCAGTAGTTCCCAAAATATATGCTAGCGTTTTGCTCTAAGCTCTTTATATTTTAAAGTCTCTTATTTTGGGATATGTTACAGCTTTTCAATAAATAAAAGGTTTTGAGAATTTGTTGTTATTTAAAATGGTTTTCGAGGATTCCTTATTAAAATGTTAATTGATTAATTTCATTACTTCTTTACAGTTGGTTTCAAAAGTACATTTCCATTCATATCAATAGAATGTTAGATTTATTTCTCTAAGTAATGATAAGGATTAAAAGCTGTGATTGAATGGTCAATATCGAAATTCAAGTATGGTAACATTACCAAATGGATTAAGGAAATTCAAATTTAGGCTATAACAGTTAATATTATTTTTTTAGTATTTATGATTTTGTGTTTAAATAGGGAAATAAAATGCATTAATGCTTATTCAGTGCTATTTAATTAATTCGCAATCAGCAAATCGCAATCAAGGAATTTAATTTCCAATTATTATTATTATTTAGATTTAAAAAAAAATCTTAAAATTTCAATAATTTTATTGACTTTCTGACGTAGAATTTGTATATGATTACATGATCTAATTTCATTTTCTTGATGCAAATAAAATATAAAAGTAGAGCAGATGGAACAAAAATTAATTGAATAATTCTATTAATTTTAATTCTAAACTTTATTGTAAACTTTCTACTTTTGTCAAATACATGGAATATAAATATTTTGAAATTGTATTCAATTACGCAGGAATATAAGATTAATTATTACCTTCAATATTAATATAGTTGTTTAAGTATTTTTTACTCGCATTTTACAGTCAGCATATTCCAGCAGTTGGTACTGTCTATTCATAAATTCAAAAAGAAAAGCAGGTGTACTCACATTGAAAATAGTATTTTATTCATGAAATTATTTTCAGATAATAAGTAAAAACATAATAAGGATGTTAAAATGTATTTTTCCTACTATTTCACTTTAATGTTAATGAAAATGCATTTCGAGGGAAAAAGAAATAGCAGAATGCTTCCGAAACATATAAACACACAGCTCCCATAAGAAATTCCTGATTTTTATGAAAGAAAATAAGAAAGTTTGAACTTGTGAATTTTGTTGAAGAGGATTTTCTGTATCTTCTCACATGCATAAATATTTAACAATTCATGAAATTGCAATATCTTACAGAATTGTATACCAATACTGCAATAAAATTTAAAAAAATAATTTAAGTAAAGTACATATTTATTTTATCCACATTTCCCAATATTTCAATAAATTTAAGCTTTAAATTAACTTTTTTACTCAGAAAGCATTACATAAACCTCACAAACTGAGAATAACGGAAATGGATATGATCTCACCATATATCAAATTCCAAATAAATATAAAGGCAGATAACTTAATCACACAAGCAACAATGCGCATCTGTGTCCTTTAAAATGAAATATCTAGATATATCTTTTTTCTGTCAAGCAAGGGTTATATTTTTATTTTCTACAACAATAAATACAACTGCCAAGTTAAGAAAACTTATCCTACTCAGAAGAAAATTAATCAAATGCATCTGTTTTTAATTTCTTTTTTTTTTTGGAAGATAAAATTAATCACAATATTTTTTCTTGGGAATCAATGGTCAAATGTTTAGATATCTCAGGGAAAATCTTAATCTGAGTCAAGCAATTCTGTATCTTTATTACAGAATGTAGCAGAACATAATAAGAAAATTTGTGTATGTTTTAATCAATTGTTAAATTCTCAATAAATTTCACAGTATGATTTTTCATTAAGTAATTATATTGTTTATCTATTATCTATATCTTCAGATAATATTTATTCCAATTATAATATTGCTTATCTCAGGTGAAGCATTTTTAGGATAAAAGATTTTTTTTTTCTTTTTATAACTATTTAAAAGAAATTTAGTATACATTATATTTTACCTTACAGCATTGTTCTTAAATAGTTAGTGATTTGTTTAAATTATGATACTTCTCGAGTAATTATAAATTAAGTTCAAGTTATGCATAGAAATAACAATATTTCTTCGGAATTTGTTATTTTATTTTCCACATTTTTCTTTTTATAATCATCTTTTTTCAGAGTGTTGTAACATTTTTGTAATTTAAATGAATTGAATGGCTTTATAAAAATAGCTCTAAATATTTCCCCGAGATATTTTCAACAGATCAAAGCTAGAAAATATTACTGAAAGAATTTTGACATGCAGACCCTTGCATCTTCCTTGCGATGAAGTTATGTATATCCAGAATATGCATAATGCTTTAGAATCTGTACTTCGTGATGCAAATGATTTAAAAGAATTTAAATTTCAAAATGATGAATAATTTCTTTTTGTTCTGTAACATATTTTTAAACTACACTGGAGAGATCGAAAATACAATCTTTTAAGAAATACACAATCGGTGATATGAATTATTTATTATATAATAATAAGCTGGATTATCATTTAAAGTTTTGAAAGCCAATCATTTCGTAAAGGCAATATAGATACTTTAAATTTAGCTACAGGAATTTATGTAAAAAGATATAATAATACCTCTGAAAATTTTTCGAATATTCTTATTGTAAACATTCCGTTGCATTCCAAAAATTCAAAACATTATCAGTTACACGGATCAGATAATATCCCATGCGTTAAGCGTTTCGAACTTAAAATTGCTTGAAAAAATTATTTCCAGTTTTATTTCTTTCTGTTATTAGAAGTAAATGTGAGGAACAAATTCTTTAAATGAGCCATTGTGTTTTCAAGGAGAAACAATATTCAAAAGGAATTAAATCTGCATTTTAGAGATTTAACTAATGAAAAAAAAAATATTTAGAGATTGTTTTCGTCTGCAACTTAAGTAAGTAAATAAAATTAAAATGCATAATTTAACACTAAATGAATTCATAAAATTTGAGTTTTTTTTAAACTATGAGATAATAATAAACAACTTGATAACTTTTGATAAGAATTTTGTATTAGGTTTCTGTCTCCTAATATTGCATACAAAAAAAAATGTTATTTATTCTTTTAGGAAAAACATACTTGCAATGGATTTAATGAATACGATGAAATGTTTAATGATTTCATGAAAAACACTCTTAAATTAATTAAAAGTTAAAAATTAAGCGAGAATATTTGTAATTATTTATGAAATTATTAAGCGTTTCAAAAATATAAGTAAATATTTATATTTAAAATAATTCGTTTGGTAAAAGTATTACTTAGCAATTCCTAAGACAAAAAATTGAAAACAGATGAAGAACTACTGAAATGCTGTAATTGTAATGCACATAAAATTCTTCTTTAGTTTACTACTTTTTTTAAAAAGGGATTACTTATACTTTTTAACGTATATTTTAGAAACATTAAGTTGATGTAATATTACGTTAGATAATAATGAATATATTGATAGAGAATGTTAAGCGAGGCTAAAATATACTCAATATGTATCATATGCTGGAATTAAAATTTAGTCTTATAATTATAATTCATATAATTTAAAATCATCCATCATCAATTATCTTATTTAAATAAAGAAAAAAACGTGAATATAAAGAGTCCTTATTAATAAGTAATAATTAATTAAAATAAAAGTGTTTGACTAGGTTTTTTAATTGTATTTGAGATAGAAAATACCTTTATTTTAATTTTAAAGTTCGATTTTTGAACCTGTATTTCTAAAACATGAAAACAAATTTCAAAATAAAACTTTCTTTTAATTTAAAATTTCAAGCACTTGAAATTGCATTTCTTGATATAACAAAATTTGGACTAGCACTATCTAAATCAGTATTATATGTTATAATTGAAGAAACAATAATTTTCATATCTGTCTATAAGATAAAGGAATAATGGTTACAAGCTTATACTAATTTGCTTAACAAATATATATATATATATGATTCTAAGCATACCAATTTCTGAACATGTATGCGAAAAATTCGAAATAGCACAGAAATCCATTTTACATTTCAAACACATCGCTTTTTTAACAAGTCAACCAAACAATTTAAAAAAACATTGCATCGCATTTAAAAGTACCAAAAATCTATTTCTTGTAAGAAAATCGCCGTAAGAATAGAGGATAAACAAGCACATAAAAAAAAACTACTTCTGCTCCAATTTCTAGTTACAAAAAGTAGTATCTTACTAATATAGAAACTGCCTTTTCATGCGAGCGTTAACAGTCAGAAATATTTTTTTTGAAGTTAGTTTCTCTCTCTCTCTCTCTCTCTCTCTCTCTCTCTCACACACACACACACAGACACACACACACACACAAATAGCCAACAATGAGGATATATATTCTGTTTTCTTCATAAAGAGACAATTTTAGACCTCATTAGAACAAAAACATTTTATTCACTTCTGTTGTATAGTTGAACATTCTCCTCCAGTTTAGGTAAAAGAAATTTAGAAAAAGAAAGCCTTGGTTAAAAAAAAATGTAAATAAAATGTACTTGGGTGAAAGCCAGAGGATTCACATTAAAATTGTTTAATAAGAAATTCTTCAGCTTACTATACGTAGTTATACGTAAATATAGTATACAATATTATTGTAAGGACAATTATTTTACTTCTTTGTGCCCCATTGCTGTATTATTTCCTCCTATTTTGCTCTAATGCTGAATAGGATGTGAATGGGGCTGTCCAGGGATAGGCACATGCAGATAACAATAAAAGAGTGGGATGTGGCTTACATTTATCTATGACGTTCGTTTACCATGTCATATTATTTATGTTTTTTTATCTGTGGTTTTTATAGAGAGTTCTAATGAAAATGGACCGATGCTTATAATTAACTTCAGTATTATAAAGATACTAAGTTTATTTTATTCGGTAGGTATAAAGGAATTTTCTTTCTACAATAAGGTAATATATTTTAACAACAATATGCTTTTTACGTTAAATATATACCAGGAATTATTTTCATTACAAGAATGTAACCCTAAATAACTTAACACAATTATCACAATAACTTAAATAAATTAAATATTTATTTGTAATATATTAATATTATTGCTATAAAATATACTGTGATATTCATGCTGAGTTAAAATGAATACCAAGATTACATACCTTTTCTCAGCAACAATTAATTATTACACTTTTTATTACTAAATTAATTTTAAAGATATATATTCCAAGATAGAATATCTTCCGATCATGAATGTGAACTTCAGGGTTGTTCTTTTTGTTGTAGGGCACATCTTAAATCTACTACGAGATTCTTGTTAAGCCCTTTAATTTCAAATGTAAATCCTTTCAAATGTAAATTTTTTGGCGCGAATCTTTCGAGATCAGTAACATGTATCCATGTTATAGGATATGTTATCAATCAGACAGAGATTGCTAATTATTGGATTGGATTCCACAATATGTAACTCATATTTCATGATTTTTTTCTATTTAAAGAAGAAAAGCATAAAGGGTTAAAGATGCCACAAAACGTTTAACAAGAATTGCATAACATAATTTGTTTATTACATGAAACAAATATGAGTATACTGAATTTTATTTCATTAGTAATGCTTAAATTTTAAACACATCAAAATGTTATCTATTTCATAGAAGTAAATAAATATTTGTAAAAAAAAATATTTGTAATAAATGTACAACGAATGCCAGAAGGGCATTATAATTCGAAAATCAAGAAATTCACTTGAATTCACATTTTAATATGCGAAACTGTACTCTTTTCGCATTAGTGAATTTTAAAACTAATAACTTCATTTCAAATTTCGTGTGTTCTTATTGCTTTTTTTTGTTTTTAAAATTGAATATAATTGCTTTATATCAAAGATTATAATTACAAAATTACAAGCTATTATTTACTTTTTTCATCGAAATGAATTTTATCGCTGACATATTTACTGCTATGGTTTACGGATAACAGGATACTATTCAGAAATTAAGCAAAATAGCATATTATCAATGCATACACTATAGCATATTCACAATACAATCAATATTTTGATGTTCCCCAGATGAGCTCGTTTAATTTACAGTTATGAAATTTGGCATATATTCTTTGGGATGTGGCAATGCGCATATGAAAGCGATTTTCAAAAATTTAATCGGAATTACACTAATTATAAATTAAGTGAATTTAAAAGTAATCTCTCAAATTTATGCAGCATTGAAATAAGTCTCACACTTTTAAAATTAATTTAATAAATAGTATGCATAATAATTAAAATAATAATGATAATGCAAATTTTATTTATAATAATGTAACTTTAAAAAAATCTGAATTTTGGTAATTTTGAAGTATTTTTTTACCAAATTTAAACCAAACGTTTTCTTTGTTCCATTATATATTTAATCGCTTGATTTTTTAAAAAATTATTATTGTTCCAATCTGAAGAATTCTATTTAAAGTCATGAATTTTACAGGACGAATTAAAAAAGTGGTTATAATATATTACTATTAATATTATATTATTATATATATAATTAATGGGATGTAATGAAGTATCTTCATGCCAGTTAATTTGTGATTTCAAAGTTATGGATATAGAGAAGTATTCAATTTCATTTTCAAAATCTTTCCAAGTTTCAATAATTTTAGTGTAAATAAAAATTAATTTTCCTAGAGAATTTATTATGAAAAACAATTGGATTTTCTTAATATAAAAGAGAATTTTATAAATTCCACGGATTCTTTTTTTAATTATTTTTTTCTAAAAATTAAATTGTTCTAATATTTCATAATTAGTATTGTTTCTACTAAATTTTCAACTTCTAAATTATTACTATGTCAATTTTAATTAATAATAACTATAAAATAACAAGAAAACTGATTCTTTTTTTAAAGTATGTATTAAAATTAATTGCATAAATCGATGTTTTAAATTATGAAATCATTAGTCAAACATCTGACAAAAATGTAATTAACATAAAGGTGCATAAAATTGATTTGAAATTTTAGATATCTCTGTTTAGATTATGCATTTCTAATGCACACACACACACACACACACACATGTAAAGTACTGCTGAATGTACAAGTACTGATAAATACAAAATTTCTTACAATTGAGCAATTCAAAAGGAGTTTCATATTTTTTAAAGGTAAAAAAAGAGCAAAAGAAAATTTTATTCATTTAGGAATGAGAATTTCAAAGGTTCCTTTTTCTAGCTGTATATACATGTGTGGAAGAGTCATGAATGAAAACCTGAAATAAGTCCATTTCGTTTTCATTTGCAATGACTAACACCTACATAAGAAATGGGCTCACTATCCTTCAGTCGCATAGGGCAATCCATTACAGAGAAGACCTCTTTCTTCCAGGACAGAATAGATATGGTACAATTCTCAGAATTAGGACTCAAAACGAAAATATCTTACCAGAAATAAACGGTTTCACCATGGCGTTTTCCTAACTTTTAATCGCTAGTTTTTCTGAAAGGATCTGACAATTAAAAATTTCAGAACACAAAAACTATCATAACAATAGGTTTACAAGAATAACTAGTGTATATGTATACAATCTTTGAATTCCATTTCAGTGATAATGCTCACTTAAATACTTTACAGTCAGTCTTTTTTGTTGAATCATTTTAGAGAAGCATACAATAATACATGAAGTAATAATGAATAATATATGGAATATCTGAAATGGGTTGCATTTTTATTCGAAAACCACTTTCTAAATAAGGCAATTTTCATTTACCATATTTCATAAGTTGACAATTGGAAGGCATGACATAAAATAAATTATATTTATCATGAGTTATCTTAAGTTACATTGGACAAATAGTCACAATAGCAATATTTAAAGAAATTTTAAACGATACTTCTTAAATTTTAAATAGTTATATGATGGTTAGTTTATGAAAAGTAATGCTAGAAGCTCTTCTTTATTCTTCCATAAGATTCTTCAACCTTTGTTTCATAAAAAATTAAAAAGATTTTTCTTTTAAATTTTCGATAATTTTTAGTCAAACTCTCGGAATATTCAATTAAAATTTCTTTTCTTTCTGTGCACTATTGACTGATGATGCATTTATTTTTATATATATTTTTAGGAAACAAAAGTTACATAAGGCATAAATTTTTGATAGAATGAAACCAAAAATGGAAAACAAAATGATTATTGTGCATTAAATATTATCGTAGAATTTCTTTTTTTTATAAAAAACGATTTTAGCATCACCTGAATTGCAAATTTTTAAATATTTTTCTGCTTCTATACCAAATTCTTTTTAAAAATATATAAGAATGGGCAAATTTTAAGTTTGACAGAGTTTAATCTATAAATTCTAAATTTGGCAAATTTTAATCTTTCTGGAAACTATAAGAAACCGTTTCCTAAATGATGAGTAGCATTATCAAATGTACATTAGATATTGAGAATAAAAATGAAATTTTACAATATAATTTTATATTGATTTTTGTTTTATTTATTTAGAAATTTTGAAGGGAAAAGTCATTCTCAAAGGCTTTGAATGTTAAATATGCATTATTTGTTTAAATCAAAAGAGGTTTCTTCTTCAAATTTACTTCAAACGTTGTAAATAAAATGATGTTTGCATAGCATTTATATGAATATAAAATACCAGTGTTACGAAAATTAAACTCATGATCAAGTTATGCAACTTAATCAATTTTAAGTTGGACCTGATATATGACAACAGCTGAAAATTTAATTCAGTTAGAAAGTTTTAAATGATTTTAAATATAACAATGGCTGTTACATGACTCTTGAAAAATGTGTTTTCTTTTTAATTATCCTTTTATGTATATAAATATAATCTGAATTTCTACTACAAATCTTTATAAGAAATATTAATTAGTTATTAATTGGATTTAAATAAAAATAATTTCATCTAGTTCTTCAATTATTTAAAATATTTATATATCACGTAATATAAACCTGCCATCAAAAATTTATGAATTCGGCATTCCACAAATAATTCCACATACTGGATCAATCATTATCCTTGAATTATATATATAGAATATTTCTGAAAATGCACAGAAACAAGAATATATTTTCTAATTCAATAATATTTGATTAAAAATATGAAATACTTTATTATGCAGTAGGCAATTCTGAATTTCAAATATTTTTTTCAAAAGAAAATCATAGTTTTATATAATTAAATAAGATTAGTATTCATATTGCATGTATTGATTTAATTTAGAATATTACCAAAGAATTTTCAAGTCATCATTTGTGAACTGATTTCTCATCTATAGTACAACTGTAGTGCCACACGGTTGTTGTTGGGTTTTTTTTGTGTGTGTTTGTGTTTAAGGCATTTATCAAGCTTGTGGCAACACTATGTATTTCCATTATAAAAAGCTCACGCCAGCATTTTCACGGCGCTCTGCAGCACGAGTTTCTTAGAGAGAAATCTTGTTCTTGCTATGGTGAAGTTTCAAGGTTATTTTTATATTAAACGTTATTGTTGTTAAAACTTTTGACTCTTCTTAATTTGAACACTTTAAGGTAAGTCACTTTACCTTAATTTCCTCATCATAATACAACAAAGACATGAAAAAAATCTGTAATTATTTGGATTCTATAAAATATTGGGATAAAAAATAAGTGTAAATAGTTTTACTTATACCTGTTTATAACGTAGATGAAGCGAAGACATAATAATTAAATCAAGAGAATAAAATAAATTTGAAAACAATAAATTCACTAAGAATTTTAATTTAATGCATGAATTGTATGTGAATATAGGTTAGTCAATAAAGGCTGATTATTATAAAAATGTTACTAAGGAATAATCATGTTATTATTTTTTATTCTAATAGAGTGCAGAACTAATGCATAAATAGAGAATTTATCAGCAATTGTTATCAAAGTGCTGTCATGTAAGGGAAAATTTCAATATGTTCATTGGTTTCATAAATTTAAAGCGGGCATCGCCAGCCGTACACAATTTTGGGATTACATAAAAGACATAGCGTTTGCAATGCCAATGAGAGATATTGATAATTAGGGTCTGAATGGTACTGGGTACGAGAAATGGAATACGGTATTGATATTATTCAACAACAAAGGGTATTTACATTCTTGGGTATTCACAGTTCATTAGTATTCTTTGAAATTTACTAACGGAAGTTGTTTTATTAACAATTTTATAAATGTTTTAACAATATATCGAAGCAACCGTATCGCGAATTATGATAGTTTTTTCATTAGTTTAAAAAAAAGTAATCTAAAATAGACTTTGCAATCGCATTGAATATTTTAAGATTCTTTGTGATTCAAATCTACAGTTTCCTTGAAATTCTTATTATTGAATTTATTTCTATACAATCTTAGCTTTAAAGATTACAATTTCTGCTTCGAAAAAAGGCTCCCAAATCTAAGAACACATTAATGCCTTTTAAATTTGGTCATCTGTTCCAAAACACACATAATGTAAGCGATCATTCAGAAGAGATCAGAAATAGAATGGAAGGTATGTTTGGTATTACATAGAATGCTCATAAAATAAGATATTTCAAGCTTTTGCAGGTTGAGACCAATAACCTTATAAATGAACTGTGATCTCTCCACAAATATTTAATAGCATCGGTTATAAAACGTTTTATTAAAAAGTGAAAACCATGCTGCAAATGTATTTCATTTCGAAAGATTATAAGGGGAGATTTTCACCATTCATAAAGGGAAATCTACAGTCTTCTTCACATTAATTTATATTGAAACTTTTTTCCTCAAATATAACTTTTTTAAAAGGATTTTATTGCCAATTTTCTGTGAATCAGAGCAAATTCAATTTCATGATGACAAAAATAATAAAATGCCTTTTTCTTAAATTAACACATATCTATTGTAGTAGTAAATTTAATTGTATTTAAAACAATGTTCAAAGTATTAATATATAATTCAACTTACTTTACATAGTTATTAGTTTATTAATATATATTTTTTTATCAAAAAATCAAAAATACATATTATCAATTACTTAAATAAATTTGATCTATATTTTTGAAAAAAAATATTATGATTAATCCTTGAAATTGGAAGTAATGATGCTTTGTGAAATATATATAGTGAAATAAGATAGATTTCGCTGATATATTTTAATTTATAAAATGTTGTTTGATTTGAAATGATAGTGTTTAAAATTTATTCATTTTAAATGTTAATTTTGCTTTTAAATTCTAATGATTGAAAATAACGCATTGTAGAATATTTCAATAAATAGTAATGTCTTTTTATAATAAATATACTTATAAATTTTAATAGAAAGAAAATCTCACTAATGTGCAGTTTTAAAATGCTCACGAGAAATACATAAAACTGCTTTACGTGCATAAATGATATCCTCATTTATACATTATGCGCATTAAAGAGCTGTGCATAGAAGCACTTTATAAATATCGGAATATAATATTTTAGACAATACATAGTGTATATGAAAATTAATTTTAATTAACTTATGCTTCACTTGCAAAATCTATTTTCAAGCTAATTAGTTTCGTAATTACCTTCATTTACTAAATATTTTAGGAATAAAATTTATATCTAACACTTTTATAAAATAATGCATTCTGTGTCGTTATTTTAAGAGTTAATAAACGAAATATGATTGACCTTTCCAAATTAAAAATAATATATATTATTTAATTAGAGATTTTGATTACAAAAAGATAAAGCACTCTTTTAAATAGAGATTTTTACTCAAGAATGATATTATTATTAATTAAAAACTCTATTCATTTTTGAAGAAGATGAATTCGATGGACTACTGATATTCAAAAATATAAATATAAACAGAATTATTTCTTTTATGTATTGGTGATAATAATAAATATATATCATTCAAAAGCATATGATTTTATTTTTTACTAAAAAATACTCAAGCACAAATATGCATACAGTTGAAAATATTTCCGATAAATCTTACAACCAAAAGGGTGGGTCTCCTGAAAACTTTCTCGCATACTCTCTTACAAACTTTTCATGCCAGAGAACTCCTTGCATATCATTGGTGTATAATTATCATATTAATTTATGTTCGAATAATCTGTCAGTCGGACTTTCTCTAAATAGATTTTACTGAAAATTTGATAAAAAAAACCTCCAAATTTAATAAAAAGATGCTATGTTAAAAATCAGCAGTCTAATTCAAAGTATTTTTATCACAGATAGACAGACAAAAGTACAGCCAATTTCCAAAAATGTGTTGGGAGATCTAAAACGTAGAGATTCGCCAAAATCTCGAGTACTAGATTTTTTTACTATTACTATTTATTACTACATATACGAGAAAGTAAAAAAGTGAAAGGGATAGATCTGCCTTTTTCAAAGACAGAAGCATTCTTGAACGAGAAACAAACAATTTAAAAATATCAAATATACGTGAAAGGGTCATATAATCCTTTCTTCAACATAATTTCTTTTTAAGCGTAGAATAGAAACAGGTTTTAGTATTCTATCAGAAAGCAGAATAAAAATCCAGAGACAAGAATTGTAAGACAACAATACTATAACAGTGGAAATATTTTTTTAAAGTCTTTGACGTGTTGTCTGTCCCATTATTTTTACTTTATACTTAAGATAAGAGCAAAGTGATTTCGCTGAAGTGGGCAGGTGACTATAATTTACTTCTGGAAAACAACACTACTACAATGCACAACCCACCCCGACCCAGTTTCCTCGTCAGAATGTAAGGCCGAAAAGGTTTGAAGGAGTCACAATAATTGAACCGAGTAGGTCAGTTTAATAGTTTGCGGATACCTCTTTTTAAATTATGATATAAATATTGGACAGATATAGCTGGATTTTTTAGGCCTATTAGAAAAAGGGAAATTAGGTAGTAATAAAAATATCCATCAGAACATAATTTAAATTAGTTTTGGAAATGCTTCTAAAGTGGCGCAAGTCAACTACATTGCTAATTATTAATCAATTGATTTATCTTTGATACAAAACCTAAATTTGTTTTTGTCTTTGTCGGTAGTAATATTTGATAGTAGATGAAATAAAAATATCGAATAACATTTGATTTTGTGACATTTATTTTTGTAATATCATTTACTTTTTTTTTTTTTTTACTTTTGTGAAATTTCTACATGCAATAATTGAACTTAACCACCTTATTGACAAAGGTGGTTGTTCTAAATAAATATGAATGTATATAAAAAAATGCATCTTTAATCTATCATGCTTTGATTCCTTAAAAACAATATTTTTCAATTTTTGTGATCTGAAGGAGAGATATTATAAACATTTTGATGTACATTTCAAAAATTATTTTCATGCATCTACTTGGGATTTTTATGTTCATCAGATTATAAACGCCTTTTTATATTTGAATTTAAATCATTTCAAACTATCAAAATAAATCAAATTAATTTTAATCGCATTCTGTCTTTATAATTTTTATTTATAACTTACAGAAGTATTTGTTCCGGATCATTCCATATACTATACTGCTGTCTGAGGGAACAAAATACATATTTTGTGATAAAAACTTTCATTTCTCATCTTTTCTCTTTCAATTGTAATAATTTATATATTGGTGCACATTTTTCAGCATAGAACAACATATAAAAATTATCCCGGGTTCATTTTATCTTAGATATTTCAGAATGTATATATATTGGTCTTAGATATTTCAGAATTTGATAACTAACTCTGATAAAATAAAAAATAAAAATATTATAATTTAAATTAATTCACTTTTAAAAATTCTGTAGTCAAGCTGGTCGATAAAAAATATGCTGTTTAGGAATATAAATTATTATTTCATGCAAATGAAGTAGAATCTTATGAACGAATCAAATTTAGAATGGAACAGATTAGAAGTAGATTATTATTATAGAAATATTTCGAATTTAATGCAAGAAATAAATTTAATAATTTACCTACATGTATATAAAGAAACTGATTACTTCCTATTCGAATGTATGTCAAAATATCATTTCTCTGGAAATGATGAAAACAAACGTTTAGAAACTGTTGCAACTCAAAAGTCTTTTAAAATTATTTAAAAGGTTTTCGTTTATATATTGCTATTTTCTTTGTGCAAAACCCGTTTGAAATAATTAATGTTGTTATATATTTTAAGTAATACAATTCATTCTACTATACAGTGTCTACTTTGAACGATTCATAGGCAATATCTTTCGAATGAAATTACTAATTTTGTTTTTATTTCACACTTGAAATAAATTTTTTTCATAAAATTGAATTAAAATATATATTAAATTATAAATTAAGGGAAATTGAATATTTATAGATTTGCGTAGGAAATTACTTTATGCTTGCATTGCATAATTTATTTTATGTATGTAAATAAATTACTAAATAAACAAAGTAAGGCTTAAATGCGTTTATAATTATGCTGTTTGTAATTAATAAATGCTCATACAGTTTTAATTTATTTTAAAAGCATCTCAGTCATCTATTTGAATTTAAAAGTGATTAATAATAAATAAATCATAGATACATTTATTAAGAAGTAAATGTACTGCTACGTCTCAGATTTAAAAAAGATATATTAGATAATATAAATTCAATCTTTTTAATTGTATTTAGGTTTAAGTAGTGCATAATATTTTAATACATTTCAGAAAATAAGAGGATGAATAAAAAATGTTGAATACATTTTAATTTAGCAAATTTACAAATAAATATAAAAGATTTCAAAAATATTCATTTGCAAAAATTTATATAATCTTCTTTCCATTATATTCATTATAAAAAATGCTCTAACCTAAAGAATGAAAAATTGTTCACCATTCTAAAGAAGGCTACGAGTAAGGTTGTAAAAATCGCTCATCTGTCCAAAATGGCTACTGAGATGGTAGTAGTTTGTAAAATATCTCACAAAACTGGACAATTCACATTGACCTTAGTTTTTCTTTAAAGATAAAAGAATTGTTGCTCTCCAAGGAGCAAAAGTTTCAAAGTTTCTTCCTTCTCCCTCTTTCTCTCTACATATATATGAAAGGAAGAATAAAGAAGAATCCAAAACGTTTTTCTCTTCGTTTGCAATGACAAAACATTCCAAATAGTGAATGGTCGCATCATCCTTTGGTCACCTGGGGAGCAATCCATTACAGAGAGCATCCCATTCTTTTCAGACAAAAAAGGCACGGAAGAATTTCAGAACTCTGCTGCGAATCGGAAGCATCCCACCAAGAGTTAACGGATTTGTCTATGAAGTTTTCCCAACTTTTAAACGAAAATTTCTTTAGGAGACCATTTTATCATGAAAACATATTCAGAAGATTTAGCCTATTATAGCCTGCCCAAAAATTCAGTTTTAGAATAAATGCTTTCCGATGATATGGCTTCAAAATTTACTATGGTATTTATGAGAAAAAATGTCCAGATTAAGGAAAAAGAAATAAATGTGCTCTAAAAATTTCATTTTTTAAGAGTATCATTGCCGATAATAGTAATTTGCATTTTAATATTGGAATTTCATGCCTGAGAGAGTGAAACACTTGATCTAAAAGTGTTCTGGTAAAATATGATTGCATTGAGTTTAATTTAGGATTCAAAACTTTAAAATGTATGCGAAAATAAAAATTCTTTAATTTAGTAAGATCAAATAGTTTTAAATATATAGTGATTTCGAGGTGCTCAAATCTGTATATTTCGAGGTGATAATTCAATTTGTCTTAGAAAAGAAAAAGACAGAAATAAATAATAAAATATCCAGCAATTTACATTCATTACCACTCTATATCTTTTTACTTTTTTGTATAGAAGTATAAAAAAAATATTGTTATGTTCTAAAAATTTGAACTCTAGAGTTTTAAGAATCTCTTCGTTTTGGCGCTTGTGCCATTTTTGAATGATCTGGATGTTTGAAAATATAGTTCCTTATGAATATGAGTGTAAATTTTTAACACTAAAAGGGCATATAATGTGTCTTGAATTATTTGATTCAAATAACGTTTTAATATATTGCTTTTTTGAGAAAAAAATCTAATTGAAAAATTAAATTTCAGTTAAGGTTTCAAGTGCAGTAAATGTATACACATTTTTCGGTTATGTAGATTACAAGCCTGTAATTTTGCTTCCCAGCATGACTAGCGTCATCGTAAGAAAGACAATTGTATGATTTGTCCTCCGCGTGCTGAGCGGGTGCCACGTCAATGAACTCAGAGCTTGGCGACTAACTTGGCAACCATTTGGCGACTTGGCAACGAATTTGATGACAAAATGGATAATACTGGAAAGTTCAAGAATTTTCACAATCCATCCACTAGGAGCCGAGATTCTAGCCCCACCTCCCGGAACTATAAAAGACAGGCTGGCAAGTTGTGGCATGTGTTTGTAGAAGGTTATTGTTCGCTTGAAACCGGCAATTTCCCTTGACCGCTGCTAGTTGCGGCAACAGCACACTATGGTAGAGTCAGTGAGAGTCGAAGTCGTGTGAGTGAGTAGTCGGAATCGTCGACAAGTAAGAAGTCTTTGAGAGGATAGCGAAGCAATGGCGAATTACCAGTGTTTTGTGGAGCGAATACTGAACTGCTGTGTGCCGAATCTTGTCGTATATGTAGTGTAGTAGCCAGTTGTGAGAAGTAGGGGGTCGGCAGCTAAAGCGAGAGAAGACAACGAGAAGTTCAGCCGTTGGAGAGACCGTAGAGTGAAGCTCCGAGGAACCCCTCTCCTGCTAGTTTCGGTCTAGCCGCATCGTGTGCTATGGACAATTACTACTTGTGGGCTACTGCGTGCTACCCTGTGTTCGTCTCTACTGTAAATATTTGTCGTCTGTGAGCTGTCCTGTCTTCGTGTAAATAAACGTCGTTGTTTTCTACTGAGGCCTGCTGATTGTGTTTTCTCTTCACCATACACCCACTATCAAAGCGAATCCGTCAATAAGGAGAAAATCCGTAACATTATATATTCAAAATATTTAACTTGATTTCCATCAATTTTTTTTCCAAGTAATTTCAAGAATATCCATCTAAAATAAGTAAAATCTTTAAGCTGTAAACATGTTTTATCATTAAGTATTTTCATTTATTCACATTTTATCATTTATTTTAACCCTGCCTATAGAAGCATAATTACAAAAATCTTCAAAAGATAATCTAGAACAAATTTTTATTATTGTTTATTTAGATCAAAATTTTGAAATAACGAGTGACTACAGTAAATATATGTTTAAAAAATAATTTTACTAGAATATTATAGCTGAATTGATTAAGTTATGCATATTTATGATGTCTATTTTCGGGTATCAGAATAATGGAATTTTACACTGATCTATCTTCTTTTATGTCAAAAATATTAATCTGTAGATAAACGTAGAAGCATAGAAATCAGAAATGGCTTGTCTGTTAACGTGTTCCAATAGAAACTTATTTAATTTCACACTTATAATAATAACTGATACATATCGTGTGGTAAATTTTACATATTTATGCAATAACTATTTTTTTTATTGTGGAATTTTTTAAAAAAAGGTACAAACAAGCAATTCAAACAATATCAATGCTGATTACTGATGTTAATATTAAAAAAAATAATTTGATACATAACAATGCTATATTTTTGAGTAAAATGTCCATTAAATATTGTAAATCTATGAAAATGAAAGACTTATTTGCGAAAAATATATACTTCGATTAAAATTTTCATATGATTCAAAGCAGCAGTTTCCTTCAAATTTTCATCCTCGAATTAAGTCCGTTGTTAAAATTCTTAATTGAATCGCTTCTAAATCAAAGAATTATCGAATGTTCTTATCATGTGTACGTTCGTTACAGATATCCATTGTGTTACAAATCGAGGAAGAAAACGCATAAAAAGACTAGGGCTAGTATTACTTTCTTTACGATCTTCTCGGGAAGGCATTAACGAATGTTTTGCGATGTAAAGAATGCTCATTAAATAAGGAATTCCATGGTTCCACAAGAGGAAGCCTAATTACCTTAGTTGTTCAGAGCTACTTTCTTCTCATGCTTTAACAGTTTTGGACAGAAAACTTTCTTTTTAATAGAGAAGAGATATGAAAGAATAATTTTCCTTTTATAAACCATTTAGAGAGAGGTATTATGTTCACAAAAGAGAAATCTGAATCTTGTTCTATAATTAAAGTTTTATCGCTTCATTTTCTATTTGTTTTTAATGGTGACTTTTCATTACGCTGGAGTTACCTTTGCTCAAGTTAATACTTAAATTAATGAAATGTGAAAATTGATTAGATGATGTCACGAGATATTTTAAGAACATTCACAGTTTAAATATTGATACAATCTTTCTTTTTCCAGTTTGAATAGTTCGTAGAGGCTTATGATGAATTCCTTTAATCCTTTGCCCTTAAAAGAGTTTGCTTGAAATTGTATCTGGTGGAAATTTTTTTCTTAATTTTTAGAACATATTAATATATTTTTATTTCAAAATATTTCAGTTTTAAAATAATTAAAAAAGAAATTAATAGAGCTTTTTTTTTACTTTGTTAAAAATATGTTACTAATAGTGGCACTCTAACAAAATTTCTCAGAAAAAAATATAACATAATAATTAGTTTATAAACTATATTCAGTAAAATTTCATATTTAGATTGAATGTTTTATTATATCTCATATGAAATTGTATGGAAATTTAGTAATATATGAAAATTTAGTAATCTGAGGATTGTTAATCAACACATTAACAATCATGTAAAAAATAGAAAGTCTTTTCATCTCTGTATTTTAATGGAATTTTTAATACATTTTGCGGTGAAAATTATAATTCATTTGAAAAGCATCATTGGAATTATATATTAGGGCATTTTTAATTGGGAATAAATTATATATATTAATCATTGATTCTTGAGCTATATAATATTATTTTAAACAACTAACACCAAAAAATGTTAAAAGTTATTTGCATTAATATGCAGTGATCCCAAAAAATTCATTAAAAATATTCTATTTATTTTCTTAAATTTGAAAGTGTAGAGCAATCCGATATTTCACTATATTTCAAAAAGAATACAACATAAAAAGTTAAGATTTATATAACACAAGTTATGCTTGAACTATTTTGATTAGTAACAATATTTCTTTACAGATATACATTAAAATACATAGTCTGCAGAATGAATGTTTAAGATTGTGTAAAAATTGAAAATTATATAACTTTCAAATTATTTCATTTCTTTATATGGCATAAGACAATTTGAAAACAATTTTCTGTCTACGCAGTCTCCAAATAAACAACTTTTAGTACAATATCTAATTTTATATATCGACATTTATTGATTTATGGCTTTAACATATCGATTTTTTTAGTATTAGCTCATACTGTAATTATACATAAAACATAAATAGCTGCATTAAAACACCAACCCTTTTGTATCTTCAAGTTAAAATCCAGTCTTATAATAATATTAAAGACCTTTTCAGTCAATTTTTAACAACAGAAGATGCTTCTAAGTTGGCTGCATTTTACTCTTTCTGTAAAACAGTCGATGGTGAGAGTTGTATCCTCATTTTCTCGCGTAGAGACAGATTCACGCTGGGCTCATTACAACAAAAACATTTTATTTTATCCTTCATTTTATACTCGGAAGAATCTCTCCAGTTCAGGCAAAAGAAGTTTAGAAAGAATACGCTTGGTGGGGAAAAAAAATACAAATAACTTCAGCTTATAAAAATGCAACAGGAACTGGCGAATCCTAGCAAAAAGCGTTTTTTGGGAAGTATTTTACCCCACTTGCATCGTAGCTGCCGAGAAGAGAACAATATATTGCTCAGATTTTTACTTCTTTGTGCCATTTTATCGTCTTTTTCTTGCCTTTCTGTAGCACAATGGGATGCTGCTGTAGGTGACCAAGACAACGGCAGAAAGGCAGCATTATGGGACTTAAAAAGAGCGCTTCTTTTATCTCTGACATTCCATTACTCTTCCAAGTTGTTCATGTCCGTGATCCTGTATGGTAGGTAAGGAGTACTGCTGAAGAAAGGGATTGCTAAATGCAAATAGTGTGACAATCTTAATTTCATTTGAATTTGCTATTTATCTATCATAAAATCATAGAATCCGTTTTATATATTTAACTCTCTTAACATATGAATAATAATCTTTTATATATATATATATATATTTAAACAACAAGCAATACTATATATATATACAATTTAAGTCATTCTTGGCATCAATATTATATCAGTTTTCAATAAACTTTATTAATTTTTTTTTTAATTTTAGCAATAGATAAAGACATTATAGTTTATAAAATGCACTTCTCTTCGTGCTTTTTATTTTAAATTCAACAATATAACTTTGACACATAATATGTATAATTTATAAATAGGTCAAAACATATTTTAAGTAACATGCCATTGAAATACCTTAAAATTTGAAATATTTAAATTTGTAATACAAATAAAAGAATATTTGGGATATTGAAACATTTTAGAATGATTTGAAACCCGACAGTTCTGTTGCTATTTAAGTTTTTCAATATATACCGTCTTATGACATTTCTATCAATAGCATTATTTTTTCGAACTTTATATAGTTAAAATAATTAAGAATTCCTATTTTATTATGGATATCGAAACTCATACATGAAAATTTAACCACATTCAAAAAGGTAATTCAAATAACTAAAATTCTTAATTTTGTTTTTCTTTATTCTCGAATTTATTATTTTGAGACTAAATTGGAATTTGAAAAAAAAATGCATTTGTATTAACGTTCGTAATTCTAACAATTTGCAATATTTAAGCGTAATAGATTGTTAGAAAAATTCATGGATTCATATATCTTCACAGAAAATGAGCATTGTGTTTTATTACTATCTAAGCCATCGCAAACTAAAACATTAGAAATGGTCAGTGGTGTTTTTTCACCAATAACACATGTTAAATGATTTTTTTTATCATACCACCTTAGGTACGGCGGTGTCTAATGTCAGCTTGTGAAATTTTCTCATATAAGAAAGGATTATTATTATTTTGTTATTTTTTTAAATATGTTTAAAAGTAAATAGGAATCTTTTATCAGAATAAAATATAATTAAAAATAATAAGGCAACTCTGATGAATATCTAATTATAAATATTATATATGTAAAATAAAAATAATTATTAGAACATTTATTAAATCTTGCCTGTTTTAATTTTTTTCTTTGGACAAAAATATGTTAAACGGAACTAGTATTTATCTTTCTTAACTTTCCTGAACGATTTCCTGAATGATTGTTTGGTTTCCTTGATTAATAGATGCAACCCAAATCCTGTTCATATATTACTTAATAGGAAACTAATAGCGGAAGTTGATAATAAGTCATGTTGAGTATTTTTACCCTCTAAAATAAAGAATAAATGTGTTGCTAACAAAATTACTATTTAACTATTATGAAACATAATCTTTGGTTTCTTCTTTTATTTTTGTATGTATTTAAAAGAGTTGACCATGAGAATTCACTACTCTTTTATTGAGAACTTACAAAATCTATCATGATTTATGGAGATTTGCATAGTCTAGAACTAATTAATTTATCATGACACATTGCATAAAAGTAGCATTCTTGAACTTTTTTTGGAATATGTTTCACATCAGTTGAATTAAAGGTAAAGTGAAATTTTGAACTATGAATCTATTTATTTGTCATGTGATCAAGAAGTTTTTGGTTTGATTTTATAGAAGGATATTTTTCGTAGTATAGTAACATTTAATTTTAAAAGAAGTCGATCCAATTTGCATGAATAAGTGTGATCACGTGTTTCATTATGAATTTTAAAATTCTAAATCATCACCATAGTTAATGCCTATTTAGGATTTCATTATGTTATAGCCAGCCCATATAAATGTATATTATCTAAAATTGTAACAGCTCCAAAAATATCCTACTTTGCGATTTGAAGGACTTACTGAAAATCTTTGAAATTGAAGCAGAAATTATACATTTGATTTTATCTTATAACCTAAAGAACAAAAGTCGCACTATGTCCTCGAAAATAAGAAAAAAAATTACCTCCCAGATAAGTTGACAGAGATATATAATAAGCCCCAGTATAGACTAGTAGTAACCTATGAATCTGTCAGAATGATTTTTTGACGTGAGTTTGATATCGCAAAAAAGAATATGTATAACTCATGCTGCATATTTAATGCTATTATAGCTCGTGGAAGATATTTAAGCCACTCTTTCAGAGGAAAAACACAATAATTTTCAACTACTCCCGCGTTTGAGAATTTAAATTAATTATTTGGACTAGCATGATAATTATAAAAAATGTCTAATTAGTCTCATTTTTTAATTAATACAAAATGATTCATCAAAATACTAATATATTCAATTTAGCTATGAACTAGGGAAATTTATTTCATATAAATAAAAAAAAAAATTTAGCCATTGAATCTGTTTTAGAACATAAAATAAAAAAGGATTTCTGAAAGCAAGAAGTAATTTTATTCCAATGCAATTTATTCATTAAGGGGCAGGATTTATTTTATTCTTGTCCCTTTTTGAATATATTTGAATATATTAAATATTATTTTTTAATATCAATTTAGTTCTTATTTTTTATCACTGATTTTGTGAACTGATGACAAATAAAATTTATAGATTGTCTGAAGTGCAATGATTAACAGTCTCATTTCAATAAAGACAAAATTCGACTACGTAGTTTTATTAGTAACTGAGCAATCTGTTAAAATAATGTTCTTGATTTTGTTTTTTCTCTTTAGTTACATTTGGAACTAAATTATTCAAATTTTCTAACAGGACAAGACAACAGAATAATAAAATATTTTCATGTTAAGAATATTATTATTTAAATAAATCATTTTAAAATAATGTTTAAAATTCTTTTTTGTTTCTGTACTTTTTTAAATTTTATATTTTTCAACAACATGTTTATTTAATTTCAAAATGAAATTATTACAATAATATATATTATTTACATCCCAAGATTTGTTATCACAAGAATGATCAGTTTAAAAATAAACAAAGTTTCCAAAGATAAAGAAGAATGACAACAGAGTTAAAGATATAAACATAAAAATGGTAAGTATAAATTAATTTATATAAAGCAAAATATTATATTAAAGAACTTTTTAAATATTTCTTTAATTATACAAAAATACATTTATCCATGTCAGGAACCCTTTCTTCAATTAAAATATTTGGTTTCGGTTTAATCAAAAAGTGCATTTTGTTTTTGTCAGCACCGTTCTCAGCAACAACATTAGATCTAGAAAGAAATTGTGAGAAAATTATTTATGCACACATGAAGATAGTTTTATTAAAAATATCTAAAATAGTTAGAAAAATTAATATTGAAATTTCAGTGAAACCATCGAGGGAAATAGAAAACAGGAACCTAATAAAAGTTATGTTTCCGAAAGTCTGAATTGCATAATACCGTGTGAAAATATAGATGATTTAGCTAGCAGATTCTCCATAAAGCAAATTGATATTAACAAGAATGTGATATCTCAAAACATTTTCTTTGAAATGTTTTAATGAAACGTTGTATAACGGTAAGTTCATATCGTACATTCTTGCAAAATTAAATCAAAGAATGAAATGAAATTTGCAACTTAAGAGTGAGAAAATCCACAGATTTTCCAAACTTTTAATTTTCAACAGATTTTCAAAACTCTTAATGCTGCGTAGACTTCTTGAAATTTAAAAATATGCTCAAAAAATATCTTCCATTCAGTGAATATTTTATTGAACTTCGCATTGGAATCTTCGATAAATTAGAGTGAGATTTCAACTAGCACATGATATTCTATATATAAAAGTTATTTACTCAGAAATTCCGTCTATTGTGGCTATATATTATTTAAATTTTCATGATAACCAACTTTCCAATAATGAATACATTTCAAAATTTAAAATAAAATTTTGTATTTAATGAAACGTTAAACAAAACATCAAAAAATAACAGAATAAAAAACAAAAACAAATAAGATGCAAAATAAAAATAAAGGAAAAATATGATTAAACATATAATGCAGTGAAAGAAAAAGGAAAAGAAATAAAGCTGAAAATTAAAAATTAAGAAAAATAAGAAACAAAACAGAAAAAGGATAATATTTCTGGTGAAATATGTTTGAAATATGCTTTAATATAAGATAAAATTATTAATTTACCTTCACAAAATGCAATTATTTTAGAATATTATTTTTTCATCTAAAAAAAATACAAATATCGAATCCTTGAATTACATTTTGGTTAATTATTTAAGAACAATTTTCATAGCTTTTTAACAGAGTTCAACATAAAAAATATTGATCATAAACCTGTGATAGTATGCTTTACAAAAGAAAGAAGTGAATCTTTAGTATTTGGCAGGATTGTTCTTGAATAACTATAGAAAAAATATGGAAGAAAATGGAATCTCCTTTTTAAAATAGCAAGCTCTTCTTTAGATGACAATCAAGCAACTTAAAAACATTAAATAGTATGGGTACGAACAAATAGTATTTTCTTGAAGGTTTAGAAGGTTTAGAAAATAAACAGACCCATAAAAACTAGCCCTTTCCTATTTTCCAGCCAAAAAAACTAGCTTCTTACTAATATAAAAATGCTTTTTCATTCGGGAGTTAACAGCCTAGAATATTTTTTTAAGTTAACCTTCTCACAAAAACCAGGTGACACTGAGAAGGTGTGGTCTGTTTTCTTCGTAAAGCGGCGAATTTATGCGCACCTCATTACAAGAAAAACATTTAGTTTTCTTCATTTTATACATGGAGGATTTTCGAGAATTTAGATAAAAGAAATTTTTGGTAAAAAAAGATATTAAAAAAATACTCCCTAAAATTATGAAAGTCAGTGGAATCCCGAGAAATAAGGCTAAAAATTTTCCACAAAATTGTTATAATTAAAGTTTTACTTTGAAATGGTCACAAAAGGAAAACTACTGGACCAAATGTTATCAAACTTGGTAATAGTTTAAAGGAGGTTATGAAAAATTCTTTTCCGAAAAAAAAAGTTGAAATGGCAATGTATGCAATATTGTTAAGTGAAATAGGACATGAATACATCGGTTTAAAATGTTTCTAATCGTTCCTGAAACGTGCTACAAAGCATGTTCAATGTGGACCCTACCATTTTCTGAAAGCAACTTAAATTGCATTACTGCATTCTAAATAATAGCTCTCAACATATCAGGAGGAATGTAACGCACATGTCGGTGCATAGAATCTTTCAGTTCCGCCATATTGCATACAGCGCCATTTCCCTCAGGTGGGGAGTTTTTGAACTTATTTTTGTCAGAAAAGAAATTCTCATGACCTCATTTAAATTATTACCAAGTGTGATAACATTTGGTCAGTAGTTTTCCTTTTATGACCATTTCAAAGTGGATCTTTAATCATAACCATCCTGTACTTCATCTCAATATTGCATGGCAACTGACGAGATGCGATCAATGTATTTTAGGAATATTTATTTCTTTGTGTCCTTTTATCGTATCATTTTCGCCTTTTTTTTTGTTCTCCTAGTGCAGAATAGGATGTGGGTGAAGGTGGTCAGGGACAGTGACAGACGGACAATATTATAGGGGCAGGAAGTGCCTGACTTTTATCTCTGATGTTTTTGTGCTGTATCCAATTGTTTACGTTCTTTGTTCGGTGGTTGGTGTGTTGTAGCGGAAATGAAGAGATGATTACAACTAACGTCTATAGCAAAATACAGCTGAGTTTGGAAATTTCCTAGACATAAACGATATCTTTTCTAGAATAAGATAATATTATTTTTGTAAAATGCTCCATCTATTGTTTTATTAAAATTTAAAAGATTTATTTTTAGGAAGCAAATTAGATAATTAAAATGAAATATTCTCACAAATTAAATAAATTTTTGAGTAATGGTAATATTATTGCCAATCTTGGTAGTAATGTTGTACAAATTAATGACTTATTTTTATTAAATATTTGTGAGATGTTTTTGTAATATTTGAGCAATATGCATGTTGCAGGCATAATGAATACTGTAATTTCTTAGTTTCACAACTGAACCTTACTAAATCTTGCACAACTTGTTTGTGAAGATTTTTGAAATGGTAGCCGTGATCCAACATATAAATCAGTTATAGGTATTGGGCAATAAGGAAAATAAAATCATTTGTAAACAACCATGCTACAGGATTCATTCCATAACACAGACATATTTTAAGGTTTAATACACTGTTTGTCACGATACCAAAATCTCATTCAATGAGAATATTTGCCTTACTTTGAAGAATATATCTTGTATATATCTACATTTTCCCAAATGTCGTTGATTTTTGAAAGTCTTTGTAATAAATGAGTAAGTAGAAAAGCGGTTCTGAAATATAGGATCTTGGTTACAATTAAAAAAATACTTTAACTTATCCAATTCACTCGTCATTTTGAATGTATGTAATTCATTCATTGCTGTTTTTTTTTATGTAAGGTTCAATCATTTACAAGTTGTCATTGTCAGTATCAGTTTTATAAGATAAGATGAAAAGGGAAATTATCGCATGACATTTCTAGCCCAGATAAAGGAAAACGAACTAAAGCATTCATCTTCTTATTAAGCTGGAAAGTCATCCAGCATGTGACGCATTCTCCAGATTCAGCTCCTTTAGATTACGACTTAATCAGAATGTCGACATAGTTGAAAGATCACGGTTCACGAAAGTTGAAGATGTGCGCAAAAGGCTCATTGTCTGTTTTGCTTTGAAACCACCAAGTGTTGGAGCAAACATTCAACATTTACCCGATAAATGATATAAGACCATAAATATTAATGGCGAATACTTAGATTATAATTTTTTGTAGAACGTATCTTTTCAAAGGTTGAATTTGATGAAAAAGAAGTCGATTTTCTACTTGCACACCTAATATTATTATAAAACTATTGCCAGTCATACAAAAACATGTTATTGGCTTGACAAGAATCTCATTTCAGACATTCTGTACGATATAAAACAGAATCATTATTTAGTAAATTTTACCTCAAATATAATTTTTGTAATCAAAATTTGCAATATTCCTCTTTCTATATATTTAAAAATATATATATCACAACTACCAGAAATTTAAAAAGTTTTTGGCTTCAAAAATGAAAAAGAAATTATTTAGTATTAAAGGTGTAAAATAGTATTCAAACATGTCATAATTGCAAGTAGAGAAGAATTGTTTTCAAATTCAATTTTCATTGCAATACTTGCTAATCATACACATTTGTATGGTAATTAGACCCTTTATTGTTAAAACAAAGGTCTTCATCTGATGAAATCTTACAGGTGGATCGTTTTTTATATGAAACGATTAAATTTATTCTAGATTAATTATTGTAAGTATAATTAGTTATTGTGAGCTATTGTTCTAAATAACAAAGGTTATATAGAAAGAGAAAAAGGGCATTTTAGGCATGCTTTGATTGCTGTAATCATATAAATAGGCTATTTTTCTTCATTTTATATTTCTACTAGCCGCCTTTGGCGACCAGCCGGTTCGCCTGTATTACCGCTCGCTACAATTTTCAATTAAATATTTTAAGTAACTGGTCTCTTAATAGATTCTCAAACAAAACAATTTTAATCTTCACATTTTGATAGTTATACCAAACTTACACTGTTGTTTAGATCGTTTCGTTCAATTTACTCTATATATTTTGCTAATTTGTTGTCATTTCCGGTAAAACGTCAACTTTAATTTAAAGTGAAAATGATGAAATTGCAATTAATATAAAGATATTTTTTAATAAAACCAAGCGTTTTATTTTATTTATCATCTTTATTGCTATTTATTTATTACTATTATTACTCAATATGAGTATTGCAAACAGAATATCTCGGTATTTAAGTCTTATGTGAACTACAAAATATTTTTGATAATTTATGTAATATCTCAAAGAATAATTCAACAAAAATTTCTCAGATTTAGCATAAAATTCAGTTTTTAGTTTTGCTTTCAAAAGGATTGAAATGAAATCAATAATAATATTTTGTTCCAGCCTATAAATATATTTCAAAAATTATGAAATCTAAATTTAATGCAGTAAGGTATCATATTCTGAGAAATATTCTGGACACACCAAATTTTAAATGAATGAATGAATGTTTCTATTTTCCACGATCAACTAACACTTATTTATGAAGTTTTGAATGTTAAAAATCTAGAAAAACTCAACATTTTCATAATCTTAGGCCGATTATTCTTAGAAATCTGCGCGCTGATTGGCGTATTTTTTTTTGAAACGATCGATGGAAAATCTAAAATTATCCTTTTTTTTTATTGAATAGTGATATTCAAATTTTCATAAATCAGTCAGTTTAAATGATTGATTTAGTTGAATGGAAATGAACTCTTTTTATTTAAAATATTAGTGTTTCAAGAGCATTTTATTATTCGTGATTTCGACAGCAGAAGCTTTATGTAAAATCAAAAATTCGTTATTTATTAGAGCATTTATTGAATTAAGTTACATAAAATATAATCATTTTTCTATTTAAACCATTTTAGTAAATCTGCTGTGTTCGTGCGTCAACAAAAATAGAATGCAGACAAACTTATTATGAAACTAAATCTTAATACATTATAGATAATATTATCAAATTTACATCAACTTATTTTCATTCAAAATTCTAGCATCGTTTTTAAACAACAGATTAAAAGTTCCAAAAATATCACTGTTGTCAATCTGAATTTCACAACTATTTACAAAATAAAATTTATAATTATTAAAATAATCGTTTGCTACTTTTAAATAAAATATTTACGATTTATGTCGCAACAGATCTTTGTCTTACTAAAGGTTTACAAATTAGCTGTGTGGCCATGATTTGAATGGATATTTTGTTCATATTAAACAAAACTTGCCTTAAAATAAAACCTTATTTATTGGATTAATAATATACAGAGTGTAAAAGATCATAAAAGAATTTTTCTTGAATTTATTTTTTAGAAAAAATAATATTTCATATTTGTTTCATTTCCTACAGACACGTGACGAAAATTATATTTTTGCAGATTTCATTTCCAAAAAGATTTAATTTATTTTCAGTTAGAGCTTTAATCAATGTGATGGCAACACTTTGAAAAAAGCTATTTTTTTTCTCCTGAATGCGAAACGTGCTTAATCCTCATTTTTATTTTGGACGAAAAAAATTATTGAAAAACATAGTTAAAATATTTATTTAAAAATTCATTAAAAATAGAAATTTAATTTTAAGATTAAAACAGTAGTATCATTTAAAAGATAAATTTTTGATCTTTAACTTGATGTAAAAATCTTTTTTGTGCGGTAATATTTTCGGAAGTTATAGCAGAAATATGCCAAAATTTCACTTAATTTTTAAATAAATTAAATTCTAATTAAAAATTCGAAAAAATAACCCCCAGGTGCACATTCCCGGCCTCCAAGGTATACACGTGCCAAATTTGGTAGCTGTAGGTTGAATGGTCTGGCCTGTAGAGCGCCAACACACACACACACACACACACACACACACACATTGAGCTTTATTATAAGTATAGATATATCTTTTATTTCTATTCTTGAATAACTTACGGATAAACTCAGTTTTATAAAAGAATGCAGTATGTAGAAATATGTTGTTGAGAAATATGTCATTGTTTAGCAAATATGATTAATTTTAAAAACACTAGCCAGTATAAAAGAACTGATCATTTAAAAAAATACAAATAAGTCAGAGTTATTTATTTTTCATCTGGTTCAGCAAATACTTTAAAAATATATATCAGAAAGGGATAAATATTTATACTACATTGATAATACATTAAAAGCTTTATTGAATCAGTTTTTGAAAACAAATTTTGATCCAGCTTAAAAGCTTCATCATGATGGATAAATTCAGCACTTTGTAGAATAGGTCGAGCAAAGTGATAATCATGATTGTTCTGTATTATCATTTCCATGGTAATATTAGGGCGTAACAATATAAAATAACATATATGCAAGAATGCTTCGCAGATTAAGTATTATAATTAAATTTGTTTCTTTCGTATTTGACTGGTAATAAATGTATATATAAAATACATTGACTATATAGAAATATTTGAATCAATAATCATAAATTTAAGATTTTTTGTTTAAATAACAATGATAATATCATAAATTTTTAAATAAGAATGTCATTTAATCAATTTCATTATTGAACGAAATGTGAAATGTATTTTGGCACTTTGAACGGAGAAATTCTATGCCGATCAGTAATTTGAGTTTCTTTCTTTTTATTTTTTTAGTTCTTTATATGTTTTATACTATTGAAAGATATCATGAAATTTCTGAAATCAATCATGAATATTTTTGATTTTAACTGGTTATTATAATTCTGAAATACATTCATAAATTAGGAAATTATATTATATAAGCCGATTGTTGCACACATAATATGGGAATAAAATATTTAATAATCGCATTTTAATTTCATACATCACAAAATTAAGAATATATCTGGAGTATTGGTATGATGCATTAGTCTTAATGTTATTATAAGCTCAACAGAAATATATTCGTCCATAATAAGTTTTAAATTATGAACCAAATTACATCGTAGTATTAGTACTTAAGGACGGTTTTCTAAAGAATTCTCAAAAACATGAAAAATTATATATTAAGAAAAATTTCAACATGTGGATGATGATTTTCTATGATATTAGTTAATGAATATATTAAAGGAGCATACTTTTTCATATTAATCCAAAGCATTAAAAAATAAAAAAATGTATATTTTTTATTTTTATTTTAAACATGGTTGAATCATATTCGTAAAAATGTAACTAATTATAATTGATGATACAAGCATGCCATTTTGTTATAATGTGTTTCTTTTAATTTCAAAACAGTTACTTTTATTGTCTTTGTTTAATTTCTAAAGATAAACATTTTTAATATTTTAATGCTATGTAACTAGCAGAAACTTTTCAAAGAATACTTTTTATGATCCATCATAAATTTCTTTAAATGTGTTAATAACAATTGAAATATGACATTCAAGATTTTAAATGGAATATAATTTAAGAATCTATTTCATTTAGAAAAATAAATTTTTAACAATTTACAATTTTCCAACTGCTCACATAAAACCGATTTAAAATGTGGTGCAAAATCAAAAACATTAACTTTTCTGTATGTAATTTCATTAGATGTCTCTTATGGTTGTTGTATTTGATTATATAACATTCATTTCTTCTTCACTCAGTTTTTCAAATATATCAACAATGGAAAACAATGAATCTCTTATTTCATTTTCTAAAAAATCAAAATTCGTAATATTAAATTTTACAACACTTTTTTAAATATATATAAAACTTATTAACTTAATCAAGTAAATAGTTCAGCATCCATTAATCTTGACTGAAATCTTCATGTGTTTCTTATTCAGGCAATTTGACTTCAGATATTTATTTTATCGCCCAAAATAAACAAATAAAATTGTAGAAAGAATATTCCAGTCAAAGTAAGAACATAAAATGAAATCCTTATTTCATGTTTGGAAGCAAACATTAACCATAATATATTGCGTAGGGAAACAGAGCCTTACTGTTCAACGTGAATCAAATACCTCAGGGTAAAGATTCATCTTATTCAGGCAGTTGTGCCTCTAGTTATAGAATGTAGTGCAGCAAAATGGGAAAAATTTGAGACAAACGTTCTTCCTGAGATTTCAAGAATTTATTCACTCAAAAGAATTAAGGTTAAAATGAAAGAGCGCTTTTGGAAAGGAGCAGAATTTTGAAAATCTATTTGGTTGGCAAACATTTAAAATTGATTTTGTACTTTTTATATTAGTAAATATAAGCAAAAAATGTTAAAATATTATATTTATAGAATATATAAATTATTTATCTTCTAAGAAGATAAACTTTATATATATCCATGTATGCAACTATATTTTATATAAACGTTACTTTTTCAGTGAATTTGTGGTTAATACTTGACTTTAATGTGCAGTAATATTTTAATTCTTCTTCAAAGAAAGAATGGGGAAATTTCCGTTATTAAGACATTTGAAGTTACTTATCTACGATTTTGTAATATCTTTTCAGAAAGAATATCCTAAAACGCAGTATTTTATATTTCATTCAAGCCATATAGACATTGAATTAAATTTTTCACTTAGAAGAAATATATTTAAATATCTCTGATTTGTAATAATGGCTTAAGTTATTTTTTTAGTTAATGTAATTGTTATAATGGCTATTAAGATATTCATAAGAATAAATATGAATAAATATCCATGTGCTTAATTATAAACTGCATGTAAATTTTCAGCATATAAAACCCTTTAGACTTATTTTGAAATATTTGCTTATTCTTATACATGCCTCCGTTGTATAATAACCATGGAATATTCATAAATGGGCTCGCAACTCAATATTAATTACCAATACTATTTAAAATATGTTCCTGAAGTTTTGAATTAAAAACGGAAGTAAAATTCTTTTTCGTCCTATTTGTGATATCTTAGATGCGATGCTGATTAATATAAATGATTATTGTTGTATATATATATATTTTATTATTTAAACAGACTTACGAAATAATATAATTATTAAAAGTATCAAATAAACTTTATTCTAAATAATATTTTTCATCATTACTCTAATCGAATCTTTACTGTTAGGAAATAATTTTTTTTTCAATAATATCAAAGCTTTGTAAATAAAATCATTTAGTTAATTCTGCACTTGTAAACCAAGTAATTAATCTGCTTTAATTTGCAGACTAAACTTTATTTATTCCTTTAAGTTTGATATTTTGAAGTTGCAGCAAAAGGTTTTTAAAGTATTTGATCGTAACAAGGAATGTGCAAATTAGAAAACCAAAATTATTAATTAATTTTAGATACATGATATTCAATATTTAATAGATAGAAGTATTTTTCAGTATTCAGTATTCAGTATTTTTTTCAAAAATTAACTTGATTTTTAAAATGTAAAAAATAAAAAAAAAATCTTTTGCACTAAAAAATTTATTCTGGAAACAGCTCTTTAAATGATTTCCCTACGTATGGGAGAAAAATTAACGCTTTAATTATTGATAATCCACTTATTTCTTTATGCAGAATGTCTTCGTATCCATATACATTTAACATACTTCCAGCGTCGTTAACAGACTGTTTACAAACTGTGAGAGAGAATGTAGTCAATATGTAAAAATAAATAATAGTAAAATATTAATTCAGTTTTTTTTATATTTATCTTTTAGCTGTAACTAAGAGAATTCAATGTATAAATCAATATAAAAGATTTTCAAACTGAAAAGTAAAAAGCAATGCCCTTTAATTGTAATTCAATCAGTGAAAATTTTCTTATTTATGATTAAAACAATTTCTTTTGAAGTACATAGTATTAAGATATTTCTATAAAATTGTACAATTATGTTTTTGTCATTAAAGATTAATAATAATATTCCAAAGCGTTTTATTATCTTCAGTAGAATATAATTTAATCAGAAATTCATTACTGGATCAGAAATATGCATTATCCATGAGTATCTAAAAATTTTAATACAAAGGAAAACTGAAATGATTAAAACCTTGAATAAAAATTATATCCACTAAAATCCTCAAGATAGAACTGGATATGGGGAAAAAAACTTATATTCTAAGAAAAATGATGGCAACTTTAAAATATTATTATTTTTATTAAAATATAAGTTTCAAAAAATTATTTTAATAAAAATACTTTTTGTTGCAACAACTTATATTTTTTGATCATAAGGAAGACCAGGAAAATTAAGTAGTAGGACGAAATAAAGAGTGACTTAGTTCATGTTTATGTTAATCAAATTTACCACCTGTGGCATACTTTTATTTCACCACAATTTAGGTACTAAAAACTTGTATAGAGAAGTCACTGCTTCTATTTATTTGTCTATTCCTAGTTATATATGATTGTCGTAGACAATTCTTTTCGGAATCACTAAATATTTTATATTATTCTTGTTACTCTTAAGAATGAAATTACAAACTTTTACAACATTTCATTGTGTAAAGATTACCAAAGATAATGTTGCTACTTTAACATTGAAATCATCCGTAAAGAAAAAACATTTTTATATAGTTAAGATACATAGATATTTCATGTCCATAACCGAAATATTACTATAAAATACACTGTTTGCAATATCTATGGATGGCTGCAGGCAACGCTATGGTTTGAATATATATCTTGAAAGGAAAAAATAGAAAATATGTTCAATGTTTTTGAAAAGCAAAAAGAATTGTTAGTCTTTTAGGAAAATAACTTTTGAAGTCTTTCATCTTCGTAGTCACACATACGCACACACATGTATATATGCACACATGAAAGAGGAATGAAGTGAAATCTGAAATGCTTCTTTTCCATTTATAACAGCAAACACAACACCTAGAAAACGACCGCACCATACTACGGTCGGCTTGGGAGCTATCCATTATACAGAGGATCTTCTTCCAAGACAAAAAGGGCATGTTGCAATTCCCAGGAAATATCGCACGGCCGCAAACCCGAAATAAGAAGACATGAATAAACGGGCTTGCCCATAAAGTCTTCTCTTTTTAATAGTTATTTTTTTTTATTTAGCCTTTACAAAAAATGGACTTAAAAAATAAAACCTATAATGATTGCAATTAAAATTAATTTTTGGGATGAAGTTTTCGTCTATTTTCTTTCTTGGAGTGTTTAAAAACATATCCAAATGAAAAGTCGATATGTACAATGTTAGAAAATATTTCGCCGTTGAAATGCCAATTTGTTAATAAGATTTCCAATATTTCCTTCACTTTATTTCGTTACCACGACATTTGAATACTTGATCTAAAAAGAAATATGTAATATGGAACATCCGATTACATTTGTATTTACTTTGGATAGATAATTTGTATCCAATAATTTCC
>JAPMOR010108067.1:0-17377 GCA_026543865.1 Argiope aurantia | reverse complement strand
CGAATATCCAAATAGATAGATTTTTGATATGTAGAATTTAATCAAAAAAATTTTCAAATTTATAAAATAATATAAAGACCCCATACTATATTTCATTCGTCCAATTCAAAATTGTTTTGAATTATCATATTTACAGATGGACAGCGAGATACATACAATTCCAAAAATGGGTTTTCGAACTGACAGAAAGGGTTTAAGATTCGTCAAAATCACGCATTCGAATGTTTAAGCGATTTTGCGTACTCTTTCTTTTGTTTGCTGGGCTTTCTTTATATTTTATGCTAGAAATATATTGAGACAGTGAAATCAAAAGCGTTGAGATTCATTAAAATCTCAAGATCGAATTTTATTGATATTGACAATATCCTCTCCTTCCATCCTATGTATACAAGAAAGTAAATAATCCGATGCTCCCAATTATTTACTTGCAGTTTATCAGCATTCCCTTGATATCAATTTGAGAAAATCATCTCTCTAGGGAATGTTTGGTAACTTCCAAGACAATACCTAATTAGAAATCAGGAAACGTTGCCTCATTAATTCTTAAAATGCAGTTGTAGTTCCTAACCTTTGAGGGATGTCTTCCAGTTGAAGGATGTCGGGAGAATTAGAGGAATTTCCATATTTACATTCGATACACTCATGTTGAAGTTGGAATGAAAAGGTATATTCCGAATGTGCTCGCCATTCTAAAGGAATTTTGCGTAAGGCTGAAACGAAATTAGTATATGCGAGTCTTGATTGAAATTCTGGTCAGGTGGAAATGCTATTTCGTAGTTATTGGCTTTACTGTTCTGGTAATGGACAGTTTTAGAATTCCCAATTGAGTTGGTATTCAGCATTTAATAGAAAGTCAAAAATAAGGTTACGTTTTATTAATTCTGTAAATGAGAAATTCATTTGTAAGGAAGTGAAATGAAAAAAAAATTGACTTAATTTCATAAAGAATTAAAAAGTTTAATAATAATTTTAAGAAAATTATATGTTGTTTTACCAACAAATATGCTATAATACAGATATTCCCAAATGAATTGACAAGAAGATTTTTAAACAAAGACAATACCACAACCAGTCACTAGGCATTTTATAAATTTTCGATGATGTAATTCTTTGGGAAAATGTGAAACCACATGAACCGAGTTAGAGTTGTTGCTCACTAATTGTTAAAATTATTCTGTATGAATACAACAGAACTCTCATCCAATTGTGTTTATCTGGGCTTTGTAACATTGCTTTCATCTCCCTCCTAAATTAATTTTGGTCACAGGTGCTTACACTTATAGTTGAACTATTTACCTGCATTGTAGCATCATTTTGTGACATCACTTGTTCATGTAACAGTAAACGACAAATGCCTAATTTTATACTAATAGAAATGAGTTCTTCCTGTTCATTTCTGCTTCTAAGTATACTGGTGTGCAAAACGTAAGCAACAGGTATGTTTTTTGCCATAACTTCTCGAGAAATCATCTGAGAGACATGAAATTCAGAAATGAGATACAGCATTTAGTTCTGAAAGAATGACGAAAGCGTAGTTGTGCAGAAAGGAATACAATGCATACAGTATGGAATCAAACAAAAAAAGGCTTTATTGAACTCATAGTATCGTTACACATGATTGTCTGTCCAAGAGGAAGAACAGCAAGCAGATGTTCCTTAGTATGGGATATGCTCTCCCCTTACTACAATGGTTGCTTCGCACCATCTCCACATACTCAGCACCAGATTGTCCAACAGTTCTTGAGGTAAGAGTGCCCATTCCTCAATCAGCATCTGTTTAAGTTGTCGGGTGTTCCCAGGAGGATGTAATCGTGCCGCAAGGCGTCTCCCCAAAGCATCCCACACATGTTCTATCGGATTTAAATCAGGGGAGCACGCCGGCCAATCCATTCGAGTGATATCTTCACTTTCCAGGAGCTCCTCAACAGCATGAGTCCTGTGTGGCCGTGCATTGTCATCCATAAAAACGAAGTCTGATAAAATGGCACCTCGAAACAGACGCACATGGGGAAGGATCACTTCCTGACAACAGCGATCTCCAGTTACAGAACCTCTATCGAAAACGTGGAGCTCAGTCCGCCCGTTCATCATAATGCCTCCTCTGCATAAGATTTTTGTATTCTGAAATCAATTTTATTTTTTCCGGAAACAGCTTCTTATCAATTTCACAAATATTTAATAAAACAGATTATTTTTCAAAATGAATGTGTAGAAAAAATATTATAGACACTGTTTACGTACATTTGTTTTGAAATAAATTAAAAGTAATTCTAGTTTTGCATTAAACTTTTGAACTTTAAATGATTCAATTGATTCCTTTTGTTCAAAAGTTTAATTCTACATCGTAAATTTTTTATAAGATTTTTGTTTAATTTAATATAAGTCTCATCCAAAACTTTTTGTATTTCCTTCATAATTTTAAATTTACTATTCTTCATTGCTTTTTTAGATAGTTCAATTGCTCAAAAACCTGTAAAAGATAAATTTCAGCTAGTATAAAAGAGTTAAAATGAATGCAAATTAAAAGCGATTGCTATCGATTTCTATTTTCATTTATTTTAAAATTTCGAATTCTGTTTAAATATCTAGATGTGTAGTTTTCTCTGAGAGAATACTTTGTTTTACATTTATTCTAGTAAAAGTTTATTAATTTTTTCTTAAATATTAACACTGATTTAATTATATTGAATTTTTTCCCGCTTTCCTTGTTTTTAATGTTCCATGGTATGGAAACAAACAGCATATTTTAATAAAAGTATTTTTTAAATTCTTTAAATAATTTTTTTAAATTCTTTAAATAATTTTTTTTAATTCTTTAAATAATTTTTTTAAATTCTTTAAATAATTTTTTTAAATTCTTTAAATAACTTTTTTAAATTCTTTAAATAACTTTTTTAAATTCTTTAAATAACTTTTTTAAATTCGGTTTTTCTTCTCTTTGATAATATACACAAATATTATCATTGCGTGCGCTTATTGTATATGTAAATTTCATCCAATTTTATTTCATTTTTATACTTTTGCCGATAATTATTTCTGATATAGAATTTTGCATATAATTCTATATTAGGTCGCATATCTATAAACTATACTATATTATGTTTTTTTTTAAAGTTAAAATTACTGTCTATTTTTTTTTCTATACAGTTGAATCTAATTATTATCATCAATTAGTATTTTGTAACAGATTTTCGAATTGGAAAAATCAATATATATATTTCTTTTTTCAATATATATTTTTACCTTTTTTATCCATATTCTTTCAGTTTTGTGATTTAAATTTTTATACACTTTCTCATGCACTAGATATTTGGAATATTTTTAAAAAATTATTTCCTTCTGATGACAACTCAATAATTTTAAAAATTAGAGGTATTAAATAGCAATTAATTCATTAATGAAATTAAATATTGATTTGTGGTTAACAGCGGTAACTGGCAACCAATGAATTTTTTTATTAATATAGTAAAAAGTAGAAAATTATACTTTTTTGTCAAAAATTAAACAATATAAGGAATATTTAAATAAATAAGGAAGAAACAATTAGTAACATTAAAAAGCTGTTGTAATTCCTTAAAAAAATAGAATTTTGCAATAACAGCTGACGATTTTAATATATGCTTCGACAGCGATTATACTAAATAATAAACAAAATTTTAAATCATTTGACATAGTTTTATTTTTATATGAGTATTTATTTATTCTCTAAAATGATGAATAAAGAAAAGGAGTAAACATTCAATTAATTTTTATAGCATGAAAACGTCAGGCGTTTTGAAAATTGTCTCAGATTGAATGTTTAATTCAAGAACGACCATTTATTAAAGTCTCATACATGCAAAAAGCAGAAGGTATTAAAGAATTGCAGAAAATAGTTCTTAATTATTATATCAAAGCAGTCGCAATTATTGCCGGAGAACAAATATAATTGAAATGAAAATTCGAAAATTCATAACTTTATTCTTAATGACCAATGGATAACAGCTCTGAAAATTAATGATAGAATGTGCATAAGTTTAGGTAATGTGTTATTCATTTGAAATAATGTGCAATTTTGCAAAATCACAGCAAGATTGATGATTCAAATTTTGAATGCAAATTAAAAGCTTTCAGATACAGAAATTTATTAATGACATTCGAATTGCTGTAGCGCATTAAACGGACACGTTTTTGACAAGAATTTCGTCTGTGCTAAAAATTGAATGCACTATTACACATTTAAGATAACCTGGTCCAGTATGGAATGGAGTATTAAAAGTGAAATTGCTACAGGAAAATCAAAACTTGGCTAACTAGCAGGAAAAATTTCTCTAATTTCTTTTGGAATTTTTAAGGTATTGTTCACATTCATTTTGTCCATGAATGACGAAGAATTAAGATAGTATAGTATACTACTGTGAACTTTTAGAAAATTTTAATTCGATGCGTTAAATGTCTCATACAATCTGAAATAACCTTCTGTTTTCGGGAAGAGCAAGGCAACACATTGCTGGCGAAACACAAGGAAAACCAAAGAAACTCAAACAGTAGAAAATCCTTCCAATACTCCTGACTACTTATCAAATTGTGTATTTTGAACTTCATAAAAGTGCTAAAATGCAAAAAAGATTTGTGTTTAAAAAATGGAAGAGCTCATGCAATTAATTTCATAAACGCCTATCTTCTTTTCAATATGCAAAAATAAAAAAATGGCTTCCTAGTGTTATGAAAAAAGGCCTCTTAAAGAAGGATATGCATAGAAAAATAGCATTTGTACCATTTTAGTAACTAATATTGCAAAGAAGTATTTATGAAATCTCTTTTTTTTTAATATATCCATTCTGTTTGCTATATATTTGTGAGTAGATACCGTTTTATTTAGGGTATTTATGATAATATCCAACACTTTCGTAATTTCTTTTCGAGATACGTATTTTCGATAAAAACTAACGAAGAAATTAAAAATAATATAGGAAGATAAGAATTAATATACGGTACAACCTTAGTTAACTGAGTAATGGAATGGGTAGTTGTTTGTTAAATTGTGAACATCTGTTACTATTTTGCCTCCTAATGCAGTACATAATTTTGAAATGTTTTTAAGCGAGGGGAATTCAAAATTCTTTCTGGACGCTACATTGATGTTCTTCATTCAAGTTAAAATTACATTATTGGGATTACAGTGCGTATTACACATTAATAAATACACAATACTAGTTTACAGCATATGAATTATCAATTGGAAAATTCAATGATTTCGTATTTTATTTTCATGCATTACAAATCAAAAGAATAATGGAAAAAAACACCAAGGAATTTGTTACTATTTATTCATAATTTCAAAGGCATTTAGGATATCTATGGTTTCGGTTAATACGTGCTGATTTAGGGTATTATTGTAATAATGATGTTATTTCCAGTGTTTAATATGTCCTTAGAAAATTTAATTAAAGATTCAATATGAACTAGAATGTTTATTTTTAGAACATAAGATTATTAACAGAAAGTAATATTCTCCAAATTAAATTTTATATAATTCGTATCATCGTACGAATTCGAGAATAATTCATTGAATGTTGTTACAGCTGCAATGAAATCAGCAATTTGATTAACTAATTGATGGGGCTGCAAAATACTATTAGTTTTTTTAGAGAAAATTTACTGTGTTCTCAAAAATGCCATTTCTGTTGGATATGAAAGAAATCAAGAAATAGACTTTAAACAGAAAGTTTAATGGAGTTCAAAAGTAGAATTCACAGTCGCCAGATGAGTTGCTAAGACTTGCCTATGCATCATAAGCTTCAAAAAATTACCTTTTAATTATATCAATTCCAGCTCTTAATTATTTTTTCTTAATTTTAATAATATTTTTTTAATTCAATGTGTTTCACAAGCAGCAAAATGTGTTTAAATGTTGATGAGGGGATTGATTAAAGAAAGGATCAAGAAAGCGGCTGATTATGGTAATGAAGTTTGTGCTGAATATCTCGTTACTAGGAAAATCTTATCATTATCTGGATAATTTTTGTGTGTTTAATGTAAGAATCTGACTTTGGTTGCCTGGTAGCTCCGAAAAAGTAAGCGTGTCACCACCTTTGATAATGATTATTATTTAATAAATGTATGGACACGTTGCCACATATGAAATGAGCCGATGTTCATTTCCTTCATAGAAGTTGTGAGTAAAATGGTAAAAAAGTAAAACTGGCGTGAATTATTTGAAGAGTAAAAACTAAAAAATAACATATATAAAATACATATTTAAATACAATTATTATAAGTATATTAGAAACAAAAGATTAATTTTACTTAACGTCTGTTGTTTAAAACAAAAATGCAAAAAAGCACAGAAAACATAAATCACAATAAATGTAAAAAAATGAAAATAAATTCAGAGCATTCACAAATTGAATACACAATAAATATGATAATAATTCACTTCTGGGATTTTATTCTTCTGGGGTTAGAAAAATATAAAATCACAATAAATGTCGTAAAAAATAAAAATAAATTCAGAACATTCACATACTAAATACACAATAGATATGATTACAATTCACTTCTGGGATTTTATCTGCATAATTCTCGGTTCTGCGTATTTTGCTTTGACTGCCTTTTTTGTTAAAAAACTATTAATTCCTTTCAATGTTCTATAAGACATGATTTGTAAATAATTTTATACTTATTATTTTTGAAAAGATAAAAATTTTTTTCTAAGAATTTTTTAAATCCAATGTAATATTTTTTCTGTATTATTTAAATCATATAATACCCATAGACATATGGTATCTATAGCCTTTATTACTTTTCTGCGCAACTAAATAAGAATATTTCTTCCTAGAATAAACAAAAAATGCCCTTATATATATTATTTATTACTATTGCTATAAAACTGAAAAAATCTTTCTAATAATGGATGCTATTTTAAAGTATAAACAGACAACAACAAAAATAAATAAAATGAATTTAAACAAGCGAATACTTACATATTCAGTTGAAAAGTCAAAACAGTGCCAAAAGTCGTTATAGGAAATATCACAAAATTTATTTCTTAATGCTATTTTTGAAACCAGAACATTCATTAAAATTGTTCTAATTATTGAGGTTCAAAATAACAAATTTTTGGAATTTTTAAATAAACCTTTCATTCGAGCTGATCATCCCACGAAAATGACGTAATTTTATTTGCCATGAAAATAGTGAAATGCGCACAAATCAGCGATTTCTTCGAAAAGTTTATATTTAAATTCTTAGAATGTCTGTAAATAAATATAATTTCAATAAGATCAATTACATTTGAAACTCGACGCATTTGAAAGAAGATATGCGGAAATGTTAAAAGTAATAAATTTGAAGTTTAATTTTAATAATAGAAATGTGATTCATTCTAAGAAATAATGAATCTGAAATTAAAGCATATAATATCAAAAATTAATAATAGAGTATTGGCAATAAAATTAATAATTTATAAGTGAAATTTAGATCTAAGAATTTTCACCAAGAATTAAACATTAGCTATTTATAAATAAAGATATATTAGAACAAAAAAATATTTTATTTATACATTATGCAAGAAAACAATTTCACGACTAAATTAAACGAATAATAATACATATTTATAATATATTAATACACTGGTGTGCAAAACTTAAGCAACAGGTATGCTTTTTGACCTAACTTCACGAGAAATCATCTGAGAGACATGAAATTCAGAAATGAGATACAGCATTTTGAATACCGAAACGGTCTCTTTCCGTGATGTTACAAGCGATTCCCAACGCCAGTTGATTTGGAGAGAGGTCGAGACACGGTTTCATCCCAGTAACATCACGGAAAGAGACCCTTTCGGTGGTCCTGGAGTTGTCGTCTAGGGAAGCATTATGATGAACGGGCGGACTGAGCTCCACATTTTCGACAGAGGTTCTGTAACTCTAGATCGCTATTGTCAGGAGGTGATCCTTCCCCATGTGCGTCTGTTCCGAGGTGCCATTGGATCAGACTTCGTTTTTATGGATGACAATGCACGGCCACACAGGACTCATGCTGTTGAGGAGCTCCTGGAGAGTGAAGATATCACTCGAATGGATTGGCCGGCGTGCTCCCCTGATTTAAATTCGATAGAACATGTGTGGGATGCTTTGGGGAGACGCCTTGTGGCACGATTACATCCTCCTGGCAACACTCGATATCTTAAACAGATGCTGATTGAGGAACGGGCACTCTTACCTCAAGAACTGTTGGACAATCTGGTGCTGAGTATGGGGAGACGGTGCGAAACAACCATTGCAGTAAGGGGAGGGCATATCCCATACTAATTAACATCTGCTTGCTGTTCTTCCTCTTGGACAGACAATCATGTGTAACGATACTATGAGTTCAATAAAGCCTTTTTTTGTTTGATTCCATACTATATGCATTGTATTCCTTTCTGCGCAACTATGCTTTTGTCATTCTTTCAGAAGAAAATGCTGTAACTCATTTCTGAATTTCATGTTTCACAGATGATTTTTCGTGAAGTTATGGCAAAAAACATACCTGTTGCTTAAGTTTTGCACACCAGTGTATATAATTACGAAATAAAACTGCCTGCTTGCCTTGCAATCATGTGTCATTATTAGAAAAAGGGAAACAGAGCATGATATTTATTGGACTAATAGTTAAAAAAGATGTATAACCTATTACATAAGAATTCTGGTATTTTGAAATGTCTCAGACTGTCTTCACAACAAGTATTTCTATCATTTCAACATATGTTATTCAAAACAAACACATTAATAAATATGTTAATTCCTTGAATCCAAAATATTTACAAAGAAATGTTGTTCCATTATTCAAAACAAAACTCACGCGAATAATATTACATCAATAATTTTGAAAACATTTAATTCCACGAAATCGTCTGCGCAGAGTAAAAATATTTTAAGGATTTATTAAATGTTATTTTTAATGAAATCTAGCTGGGAAATTCTTGGTAGATAGTCTTGAAATAGAGCTTTGCGAGAGCATATATTTAATCCATATAAATAAGTAACTCTCCTTATGTAATACTAGCCGCCTTTGGCGACCAGCCGGTTCGCCAGTATTACCGCTCGCTACAATTTTAAATTAAATATTGTAAGTAACTGGTCTCTTAAAGGATTCTCAAACAAAACATTTTAAATCTTCAAATTTTGATAGTCATACAAAACTTATACTGTTTAGATCATTTCGTTCAATTTACTATATATATTTTGCTAATTTGTTGTCATTTCTGGCAAAACTTCAACTTTAATTTAAAGTGTAAAGGATGAAATTGCAATTAATATTAAGATATTTTTTAATAAAACCAAGCGTTTTATTTTATTTATCATCTTTATTATTTATTAATTATTATTATTATTGAATGTGAGTATTGGAAACAGAATCGCTCGGTATTTAAGTCTTATGTTAACTACAAAATATTTTTCATAATTTATGTAATATCTCAAACAATAATTCAACACAAATTTCAGAGATTCAGCATAAAATTCAGTTTTTAGTTTTGCTTTCAAAAGGATTGAAATGAAATCAATAATAATATTTTGTTCCTGTCTATAAATATATTTCAAAATTTATGAAGTCTAAATTTAATGCAGTAAGGTATTATATTCTGAGAAATATTCTGAACACACCAAATTTTAAATAAATGAATGAATGTTTCTATTTTCCACGATCAACTAAGACTTATTTATGAAGTTTTAAATGTTAAAGATTTAGAAACACTCAACATTTTCATAATCTTAGGCCAATTAATCTTGAGAAACTTGCGCACTGATTGGAGTATTTTCTTTGAAGCAATCGATGAAAAATCTAAAATTTTCCTTTTTTTATAGAATAGTGATATTCAAATTTTCATAAATCGGTCAGTTTAAGTGATTGGAAATTAACTCTTAAAAGTCAGTGATTTAGTTGATTGGAAATTAACTCTATGACCACCATAAAATCTGTGCTTTCTCTTGTGGTGTATGCATTCTCCTTAATATCCGCTCTAATAAAACATCACATACAAAAGTACTACATAGAACAAACACATCAAAAGTAAACATAACATTTCAATAGTTGCCAAAAACAAAAGAGAGAAAAATGCAATTAATAAGCAGAAGATATTTATAAAAGTACAGATATTTAGACTGGAAAATGAAATTATCTGAAATTAACCACACGCGCAGACGATATTTACAAAAGTAAAAATATTCAAACCTGAAAAGGAAAATATATGATTTATTCCATCAATAAATGCCGAAAGTTTGTTTATATCTTCATTATTTTATGAGTCATTAAACATCAAAATGGGTCCGGGACTAAATAAACACTCTGTATAGAGAGTGTAAAAGATCATAAAATAAATTTTCTTGAATTTATTTTTTAGAAAAAATAATATTTCATATTTGTTTCATTTCCTACAAACACGTGCCGAAAATTATATTTTTGCAGATTTTATTACCAAAAAGATTTAATTTATTTTTAATTGGAGCTTTAATCAATGTGATGGCAACACTTTGAAAAAAGCTAATTTTTTCCCATGAATACGAAACGTGCTTAATTTTAATTTTTATTTTTTACGAAAAAAATATTGAAAAACATAGTTAAAATATTTATTTAAAAATTCATTAAAAATAGAAATTTAATTTTAAGATTAAAACAGTAGTATCATTTAAAAGATAAATTTTTGATCTTTAACTTCATGTAAAAATCTTTTTTGTTCGGTAATATTTTCGGCAGTTATAGCAGAAACATGTCAAATTTTCGCTTAATTTTTAAATAAATAAAATTCTAGTTAAAAATTCGAAAAAATAACCCCCAGGTGCACATTCCCGGTCTCCAAGGTATACACGTGCCAAATTTGGTAGCTGTAGGTTGAATGGTCTGGTCTGTAGAGCGCCAACATTCATACATACATACACACACACACACACACACACACACACACACACACACATTGAGCTTTATTATAAGTATAGATATATGATATTGGCAATTTTCATTGAGGGAAATCATATTAATTATTTAACAGCATAAACGATAATTATAAAGTTAAAATCTTGTTCATTAACCTCCATGTTTGATAGTTTCCCTATTTCCTATGTAAAAAAAGTGTTTGACTCATGCAATAAAAAGAAATATTTAAGATATTTTCATATCAAATATATGATTTTCGATATTTTTAATTAAAGTTTTGTTGTCTTTATTGCAATTTTTGCCATACAAACTATGTTTCAGCAATATTTCGTTAGGAAAGCTTTATACCTCATAGTGTAGCATATAATTATTTTAATATACTCAGACACCATCTTTATGATGATAATTACATCTTTATAATTATAAAATCATTTTTATCTTTCCAGAGAGCTCAATATATAAATTAAGTGCCCCTTTAAAATTTTATTATGTTTATATTTAATATTGCACCCAAACAAATGTAAAAGTATATTCAGTAGAAAATATATACCCATTAATTTAAATTTTTCTTTCTTATGAGTCAATTTACATGAAAATAAAACATTCCCATGAATAATATTAGCTGGCAAAACATTGAAAGAAAGATAATATAAACGTGAGACTACTAATAATATTAATTAACGTAATTTTATTGTAATTTATCGACATTTTTTTAAGGTACGATTGCCCTATGAAAGACATTATTAATGGGATAAAATATTGTATGATTTTCCGGCGACTTTATAAAAGTTTTACTCTTTATCAATAACATGCCCATTTAAGAATATTACACTATAACAAGATTATTACATTTAAATTCTCCTGAGTAATTTAGTGAGCAAAAAGGAATATTCGGTGCTTTAGCGAAAAAATTAATTAGCCTTCGTGGAATAAGAAATATTGCTGAAAACCAGTTCTTCCATGTACTACAACAATTTGCGCGTTCGAAACTTGTCTCAAGTAGTTTTACAGCTGTGTACTTAGTTGTTGCATTCTTTGCGTGCTTTAGAGAGCGGCTTTAAGAGAAAAGTTTTTTCCTTGTTGTTGTTACTGCAAACAAAACTCTTTTATCCGTATATTCGAGCAGAATGATTCAAAAGAATTACTCATCAAGCAATTTTAAGGTCTGTGGATTTAAGTTCCCTCAACCAAGAAACAAAACACAAGAGCACTTGGTTTAAACTTAATTAGAACTGAAGCACAATGAAAGTAAGTTTGGGAAAAGAAATCTCAGTTGCCTTTAGTGACTTAAAATTTCGACCGAACGCTTTCGAAGTTAAAATAATTGGTGTAGTAAAGAAAAGGGGAAGACCAACGCTTTTATAAAAAATTCTAGACAGATTAATGCAAGAGTTTAAAATTATATTCACAATTGCTTTAGAGATAATTTATAAAATCGGTGCTTTAAAAACAATGCATAAAAAGTTTTAATTGTATTCATCCATACTAATTTTATTATTCTACAATAAAACGTTTTAATGCTAGTTTAGAATAATAAGTAAGCGTTTCTTTAAAAATGTTTCTCAGTAACACCAAATATAATACAATTTATTTCGGGAAGAAGGAATTCAATTGAAAATAATTGAATATAAGATAGGAATTTGCTCTTAAACAAGAGGAAAAATACAAAATATTTTATTATATTTTCTTTAAGATAAGAAAAAAAGAAGCAGGTTTGTGTAATTGGGAATATATAAAATATGTTTTGAATTGAACGATGGAATTGAATTATTTTTGTCGGAGGATACTTTATAAATTAAGTCATGCGATACTTCATCTTTTATTTAGTATTATGTTTTTAAAAAAAACCCTTTTGAAACAATTACAATTTCTGAAAGCGATACTATAAGAGAAAAAGAAAAAAAAAAAAAAAACAAGAAACGAATTCTGCCAATTTTCAATGAAACTATATTATGAAATAAGATTCAAAAATGGAAAATATAATTTATAATATTCCAGTGGAACACCGAGAAAGAGACTGAAATTTTTAACATGAAAAAAAAAAAAAAGAAAAGATCAGAAGGATTTATAATATGTTGAAAAAAGTATATGGCTTCACTTATGTAAAGTTAAAAGTAGGGACTACTTCTATTAAAAAATGGTTTATTTAAATGCCTTGTGACTCCTATGAAATAATTAAAACTGACAGAGGATTAAATATTTCAGTCATGGACGGAGAAGTATTTAAAGAAACGGAAGATTTTAATAAATATGATATGCTAGTACAATTATAATTGACGTCACAGGCAATAAAATTTTAAACAGAATAAATTCAAAATAAAGGAGACAAGCATAATGTTTTCAAAATCAGTGTAAATTTTCAATCATATAATTACATGTAACATAAAGCATGACAGATCATACGATAACTCTATAAAAAAGGTATCAAAATAACGACAAGTAGAGAGAGCAGTTTATTTTAATGTCAATCAAAGCATTCCTACTATATATATAGAGAGAGAAATTGTAAAAAATTAATATATTATAACAATAATAATAATCAAAAAAATTAATGTAATGAAAATCCTATTGTTGGAAATTTTTCTAGATAACATTCGTGGCTGAACCCGTGTATTTAGTAAATAAACATATGGCTCAATTAACGGTTCTATAGATATAACTTTGAGGAAGTACACAAAAAATATGTTTTCTTCTATGTTGTTTTATTCATACCTTCCTTCTGCACAGAGTTAATAGAATATTTTGTACAGAGTTAATGACAGAAGGAAAGTCGAAAATGTTGAACCGATGACTTGAGTTCAAACTGATAGAGAAAATAATGAAATAATTTTCTCTAAAAATAGGTGATGGTTCAAAACAAGGTTAACTCTTTGCGGCTAGATGAGTTAAAAATTGCCCCACCTTTTGCTTATTTTTTTTATGGATAGTGCGGTATATTTTAACCAACCACATAAAGATGAAATTAGTCAAACAGTTTAATATTTTATTTAAAGTTCTTGACTTAGTTGGCGATACTATACAATAAGGGTAAATGCGTAAATAAGTTTTTAAAAATTTATACAAATCAAAACGCGCCAGTAAAGTATGCTTGCTATTGTGATTCAGACTGACGTATTGTGTTTAAATAGTTTATTATAAGTGAATAGATAGATTTATATAAAAAAAAGCTATTTGATGTTTTATAATAACTGTGAAGTAATCGGATTATATAAGCTCAACCTTGTAAAAAAAGAGATTATTCAAGTGTTATTATTTATTTTTTTCTTATTTTAAGTAAAGTTTTATGTTATATAAATAAAATTAAGACCTGTTTTCATTTTTATAATAAAAAAAACTATATACAATTAAGATTTTTTTCATTTTTTTTAAATTGCGTTTTTTAATGAATTGAAGAAAATATTTTTGTAACATTGACCAAACTGTTATCAATATTATTTAAGCAAACAATATTTATTTTTCCCTCAAATAACGGTTGACGAGAAACGTGAGTTGCTTTTAATGTCTTAAACGTAAAATACTATATTTAAAGAGTAAATTACTCTTTAACTAAATTTATCCTTTGTAATTTTAGAAAATTTTAAACTTTTATTCATGTTTAACTACGCTTTGAGCGGAGAGCAGTATTTGAAAAATATGCAAATTTATGGTTTGCGTGGATAGTTATAGATACATGAATTAATTATAAATAATGTTAAAGAAATTATTTTATATTGAACAACAAAATTTCAATTATATTATTACAATGTATCGCACATTTATATAAAAAAAATCTGTACAAATTGCAAATGGAATTAATCCTTTGATGGAATGAGTAGTTTTAAAGATATATAATGAATAATAAAAGAAAATACCCTGCTCAGCTTACTTTTTTTCAGGCTTTTCTGCTTCTGCATTCAAAAGGAAAATCTGACTTCAAAATTAAAACAACAATCCCCTTTTCTATCTTAAAAACCCAAACCGCAGTCTTTACTAGTATGTACATTAAGGAACTTTCATATCAACGGAGATCTGAAAAAGAATTACGTTTCTATGCAAATGTAAAAGAACGAAAAGAAAAAAGGTTCTCTAGGTTTAACTGAGCCATTAAAACTGAAATAAAAAGCTGTAAGAATAAGAGAACCACTTCAAAGCGAAACTAGAAGGTAAAAAAATTACACGAAATGGGGCGTACTTTATGTCTTTCATATCGCCCAAGAAATGCGCGCTGCTTTCAAGTACTTGTCAGAGGATATTTCTTCAGAGGCAGAAAGAAATGTGCGTTTCCGTTCGCCTTTGTTGTTTACATTACTTCGCTTTTAAATTTTGTCATGCAATGGAAAGTCAACTTCCTTTATGAGTTTTTTTTATAAGAAAAAAACATTTTTTTCTATCTTTGCATTCAATTTTTCACCTTAGAAATTTATAGCCGTTTCTAGATACTTTGAATGCATTCTCTTTCACAGCAATTTGTTGAACTATATTTATTAGAATGACAACAGTGATTTATGTAGAATGTTATAATTACTTAAAAACCCTTGTTTAAATAAAAGCATTTGAAACAAATTTGAAACAAGAATACTTTCCCAGAACTCTTGATTTGTAAAGACGTTTATTGATTCAAGAAATTGTTTGATAGATGCTGCATATTTCTTTTAAAGTATGAAAGTCAGAAGCCGGTTTATATTAGAATAACTTCATTTGAAAACTCCTTACTTCTCTTACCATTAATTCTCCGGGGGAGGGAGGCACATCGAAATGAGGATGAGATGCTAACGGCATAATGGTTGGATCTCGCACCCTGGAGAATACATGAATCGGTGGGGGTCTGGATCCTCCCATCGATGACGAGTCGTACTTCCTTAAAGAATGACTGTACCGTAGCCGGTGATGGTCCTTAGGACTCAACCACAATTCCCGCCAGTGTTTCTGTTGTGGAGGTGTATTTAATATTATTTATCCGTGTATCTTCGGCGGGTCGGAGAGTCAGTGATATGATTTATCTTACCATTACATCAGATATTGCTTTGTTCGATTATAAATTAGCATTCTTTTATTCGGTGATGATTTATATTTAGTTAAAAGATTTTACTTCGTCGATAGACTATAAAATGATCATAAAACTTACACTACATGGTGTTACCGGCTTTGAATTTATTTGAATAATAAGACGTATTGCACAAGATAAATATGATGAACTTGCCTTTCCCGCAATGTCCATTCTAAATGTGCAATTTCTATTTCGAATGAAAGCTCGGAAAATGCGATTAATGTTCCAACAAAGTTTTGTATGAGGTTAAACAAATCTTTTCCTGAAATTATTCATTCTATTTACTTTCATGTAACCGCTTTCACCACAATTATGAACGAATTTCAGTGGGATTTCCATGACATTTACCAGTTGCATTTGAAAATAATGCGATTTAAATATTTTGAATATTTGTACATATTCAGAGACGAAAATATCTAAGATTATTATCGGAGAATAATTTCACAACATAAGAAATGAATAATGACATTTTTTTTAATTCAACAATAGGAGAAGGTATACAAAATAACCTTAGAACATGATTCAAGCGTGTCAAAAATTAATTAATAAGAAAATGCATATTAATTCGAAATTACGAGGATCGCAGATATACTCAAGTACCATATACATCCAAATTTTAATGTAAATATTCATATAAATCCAGGAGTTTTAAATTTTAACAGATTATCTATTATTAAGAATATTTTTAATTTAATACCATCATTTGTTCTTATATATTCCAAAGTACAAACCAATAGTAACAGCCTAGTTTTTTCTTTCAAAACATTGTTTAAAAAGGTTCGATTAATTTTATTACAACTATATTTCAGGAATAATTCATATTAATTCACTTACTTTTCCATTTTAAAACTACATCAGAAATATATAAGGCAGGAGCTTGTCTTTCTGAACTATAATCATGTGACTAGAATGGGTCATGGGCCAACAAATCTGCCTCCAAATTTTCATTCCTAACCAAATTCGGAACTATAAAGGACCGATTCAATACGTTTTCTGAAACTTCCGGGTCTAACCCGTGTTTCAACTATATCGAAACTTAAGTTGCCAGAAGTATATCAAACTCGTGCAATTCAGTTGAAGCGTGGTTATGAAAAATTCATTCCAATAACTGTAAACCCCTTCCTCGTTATAAAATAAGCTTAGTAAAGATGGTTATAAAAGTACATTTTTATTAGTTTCGAAAAAATATAATTTTTTTTTCCTACTATTCAATTTTTGACTAGTTAGACCCAACTAAAATTCCGTTATTACTAATCACTGTCCCAGTTAATTCCAATGCTGCAATCTCGGTCAGATCCCGAAGGATGGCATCTAGACTGGAAACTCTCTTCTCTTTTCCACACGGCAACAAAAGGGAGCTTATCTGCGTTGCCAGAATAAGCTCCCTATAAACGTTGCCGCATTCACAACAGATCGTTAGTTGAATAGGGTTTTGAGTCTAGAGCTCTCTAGCTC
>JAPMOR010108066.1:0-11340 GCA_026543865.1 Argiope aurantia | reverse complement strand
TTTTATTTGTTCTTTATATTCCTCAAAAACTAATTTAGTTATAATTTCTTTCGCAAAAAATTTATGCAAATCAAGAAATTATAAATATAAGTCACGGGCTTCCAAAGAAACTTTAAGTGGTCTGATGAATTAACATTTGCCATTATTTGGATTTTACTCACGTCCTTCAAAAACTATACATCAAATAAAAATGAAATTTAAGAAATAAAGGGAAACAAATATGAACCTAATCTCTTATTTTAACAAAGAGTATGCGGTTTTTCTCTTTTGTTCAAGAAACAATAGCTTCAATTAATTAAAAGAAGAAATGAGAATGCAATAATAGAATTAAATCAGGTTTAAACAAAGAATTTTCTTTCAGACGAATACATTAAGAAAGATATTAGATACAGCTTATTGAACAAATAGTGGGGCTTTTCTGAATTTTTTTTGTATTTCCCGGTTTAAATTAGTTTAGAAAAAAAAATGTTATATGCTTCTTACTAAATGAAGTTTCTTCTCTTTTATACTTTACTCAACTTACCGTATGAAACAATGCCTTAAGAATGTGAAAAAGTTATGATATTGCTTAAATAATTTTGTCGGGATAGTAAATTAATAGATTTGTGGTTTCCTTTCGGAATGCAAATTAAAAGAAGCCATATTTTCTTTCCGCTTGAAGTTTCAGCCGTGACCAAAATATCGGTAATAAAATTTAAAACAATGAAGTGGGACTATTAATTTAATATTTTTAAACTTTTATTGCTGAAGTAAAATCAGCTGTTAAATAATTAAACTTATGTAATTTTTAATTCAAGTTGGAGCATAATATAATTTTTTCACATAAAGCCATTTTTTTATTTTGAAATTATTTGCAAAGTTTTGGTTATTATGAAAATGTAATCACTGTATAACGAAAAATATTTTTTCTTCATCGTTTATTGTTTGTTGTTTTGTGATTTATTTCTTTATTGTTTGAGCTAAAACTTAGATATAATTGCACATATTACTTTAAATAAAATTTGAAATCCTTTGCCTGAAAATCTATATCTATCTATCTATAAATACTATCAATTATTAAATAATTCTACACCTGTGGAAACAGACATAAGCACAATTTATTCATGTTCAATAGTTGATAGAGACTCCATGTGAGGCTAAAATAGCCTTAACTCTCCGAGGCATACTTCCACAAGCGTTTGGATGATGGACTGTGGTATTTTCTCCCACTCGGATTGGAAGAGACATGCAATTTCTTTCACCAATTTTGTACGGTTGCTGTACCCCTTAATTCGTCGATCCAACTCGTATTCCTATAGTATTCCTATAGGATAAAATTGTGGTCTCTGGGAAGGCCAGTCCAATCGGTTCACCTCATTATCTTCATATCAATGGATGGTGGAACTCGCAACACGATAAGTTGCTTTGTGATTCTTGGAATAACAATGCTTCAACCCGAAAAACTGTCACAACGCAGGAAGCACATTGCTGTATGGAATAGTAGACGAACAAGGACAAGGAGTGTACGGGTGTGATGTATAAGGAATACAAGCAAAGAAGTAAAATTGTTTGCAAGCGCTATATAAGCTTTTCAGTGCAATAAGCGCATAGTTATGGCACAAAGGACGCAGAATTCGTGTTTATGGATGAGAACGCCCATCATCACCGTGCAAACATCGTAAATGAATGCCTTCGATCGAAGGATATCACCCGTATGGACTGGTCAGCATGCTCACCGAACTTGAATCCAGTAGAGCATGTGTGGGACAAACTTCAGCGATGAATTGCAGCGCCTCAACCATTTCCTACATGTCTACCGGAACATCGGAGAACATTGCTTGATGAGTGGTGTAATATTCCCCAAGATCAGATCGCCAATTTGATACTCAACATGCATAGGTGTTGTATGTACTGTATTGCATCGTCTGGGAAACATACTATGTATTTACCATCATATCAACTATGTAATAATGGCTTTTGTGAATAGTTTTATTTTGTATTTATTTATTTATTGTAATTTGCTTCAAGGTGCAAAAAATTGCAATTTTTATTAATGATATCAAACATGTAGTATTTTATTTGCTCTTTACCTTTAGTTTAATAAATAGTCTTTAGAAATAAGTCACACTGTTTTGCTTCTTAACTTGCATTATCCTTAATTTATGGACATGGGTGTATATTCTCTGTATGGAAATTAGATCAATTTGTTTTTTGTTTTGTTTTTTTGGGGGTTTTTTTCTAAAATCAGGATTGAAAAGTTTTAAAACATTGGTTAAATTTCCATATAAGCGGTCAGGAAGAACAATTAATTAATAATCTTTAAACAATTTTGCATATATTTAAGGAAGAATAAAAAATATTAATAGTTATTTTCAAATAAAATATAAATTACAATTTTAATTTATCAAAATGAAGTATCATTGCTAGAAATCATAAATTTATTTAATGTCAAAAATTAATTTTTTCAAACATCATATACATCAATATTCATTTAAATGAAGAATTAAATTCTTTTCAAATTGCAATCTAGTATTTTTCAAATCTTGAGGCCAAGATACTTTAATATACTTTCAGGATCGGAAAATGAGAGAATCAAATGAAAATTTTATGCATTTGAGCTAATGTTTTATTAGGAAATTCGAATTTATAATCTTACTTTGAAGTTCTTAATAGCTTAAATTAACCAGTAGGATTTCTTATTAAGATCCAAAGCAGACAATTTCGACCAAGTAAAAAAAAATCTTTTCTCCAGTCACTGATATATTTTAATACTATTCCTAATTGTTTGACATATAGAACAATGATTATTCTTATTTAAAAAGTAGATACTGTATAATGATCCTTTTATTCACAAAAAGGGCGATGAATTGCTTTTATTCGTTTTTTAATTAATTAAGAACACTTTTTTTTTCATAAAGAAAAAGTAAATGATTGTGACTACCAGAACAAATGGTATTCAAAAAACATATGAATTTTTGATATTTTTTTCCATTTAATTAACAATTTTTTTATGAACATCATGAATGATGTTAAGTCTAATTCATATAAAAAAGTAAATAGTTAAGTTGAGTGCAGAGATTATTATTATTTTTTTTGTCATTTTAGGGGCAATTACAGTTATTTTTTTTCGAGACAAGCTATTTGATATGTTTTAAAAATGCATTAATTGAATATATTTTGTGAATTAATATGCATGTTCGTGAAAGATTTCTGCTGAATATGATTAAATTCCATGGTTTACTTTCACCGCCATGTTCGTTTTTATTCTTCTCGTTTTACGATTTTCATGAGTTACCCAGCAGTTATTCAATTTCAAACTAGATGTTGTGGTAGAATGCAGATAATTATGATCTGTGCAGTGGAAGCAACGAGACATTTGTTTTCGGGAACATTTCTTTAATAATCGCAATTTCACAATAAACAAATACAAACACAAAGACAAGACAAGACAAGATATTCACATGTGCAGCTTAACATATAATCTCATTTTCATTACAATCGCAATGCATTATGGGATGCTCAACTAATCAGGCATCGCCATCTATTATCCAAAAGAAAAGATAGAGTAATGCAACTGCTACAATTTCATGAAAATTAAATTTATGATATCAAAATTTTAGTCGGATATTTAGATTTTTATTGAAAATTTTTCTGTACGAAATTCAAGAATTCTATTCTTTTAATTTTAATTTCTATTTTAATAATTTTAATTCAGTTAATTATTGCATTCCTAACCAATTTCAAATCGGAATAATTTTTTTAAAAAATATTAGTTTAAAAATTTATCTCAGCGATCGTAATACAACTGGAGATATAATTTTTCTGTATAGTGTTTACGGCCATTTTAATTTTCCGGTCTCTGATCCCTCCCTAGCCATTGGAAACATTACACTAAAATTGGATAGCTGCAGTACGGTGCATTAAACATTCTTAAATATTATCTCCATTTTAAGATAATGTGTGCTTAATGAGATGGTTCTTGGAATGGCTGTAATGACACTCATTCGTTTATTCTCATTCAGCGGCGTTATATTGTATGGAGAGCCATATTATATTTATTTTCAAGATGTGATCAATATGAAAGATATTTTAATTTGAAATTGAGTATAAAGCATGTAATAAAATATTTTCGCGCATAGAAAAATGGATATAAAGATGTAAAGCAATTTAATTAAATAGAGATTGATGCTGTGATAATGCATAAAGATAAAAGTGTATGATCATAAATTGAACTTTCGGAATCTATGCCATTATTACCAAAATATGTATTATATTCTATGAAAATATACATCAATATAATTCTTATTTATATTCAATGAAATATTCTCATGATGTACTTATTACTATTGTTATCAGCAATATATATTATTTTTTCAGCAAATATAATTTATACCTTGTGAAAAGTTGTAATAAAGTCGTTTCAAATTATACCATCAAAACATGCTTTTCTTTCACAAAATTTCAACAAAGACATTTCAGGTGTAGACATATAAAGATATATAAATTGATTTCTCTTCCATTTACATTATACTTAATAACATCATATCTCAAAATTACTTGTTTATGTAGCATTTCTCAGCATTTTACTGCTTTTTGCAGTTCATATTTTCCGAATATTCCCCTTGTATGCGAAAAAAAGTCATATCCTCATTACTTACAATTTTAGGCTCTACTTTCCACTGAGGCAGCAGTTTAATGATTCTATTTGCTATGACTACAGTGCCCGAAAAAATTATAAGGACACGCGAAAAATCGCCAAATCTAGAAGCCTTGTTTACAGAATCGTATGCAAATTTTTGCAGCAAAAATAGAAGTAAAACTAAAATATTTTATGCGCAAAGTAATTAAAATTTTCAATTTTAAATCTGCTAAAATTTAAATTTTGATTTTTAAACCTAAATGAAAACGGAAAAAAGTATAAGGACATTGCTTTTTCTCCAGTAATTATTTAAAAATTTGCATATTTGAAAGCATAAAATGACAATTCCGAGTTAAAAGATTCATTTGCGAAAAGAATTTCCCACTCGGCGACTTTCAGTGTGAATTTTTAAACGATGCCCAAAGGAACTCAACTTTCTGTCTCTGAAAAAGGAAAAATTGTTGCTTTTCGAGAATGTGGATTAAGTGGTTGGGAAATTTCAAAAAGAATCAAGAGATCTAAAACGGTGGTTTATAATTTTCTAAAAAAATCCGGGGATGTATGGTATGAAAAAGCGAACTGGGAGACCATAAATTCTCACTCGTGGACAAAAAAGAATGATTGTAAGTAGAGCTTGCGAGAAAAGAGAAACCGCAAAAGAAGTTAGATAAAATTTGAGTTTACCATGCTCAACAAGGACTGTTCAAAATATTTTGAGTAAACATCCTCAAGTTTCTTATGGGAAATTAGTGTCTCGCCCCCCTCTTACAAATCAACATAAGAAAAGAAGAGTTTACTTTGCCAAAAAATACATTTCTCTTGGTCAAAAGTGGGCTGATGTAATTTTTCCGGACGAAAAAAAGTTCAATCTTGATGGACCTGATGGTTTTCGTTATTTTTGGTATGATCTGCGAAAGAGCAAGGAAGTGCTTTCCAGGCGTCAATATGGTGGTGGCTCGGTTATGGTATGGGGCACTTTTGCGGCAAATGGAACCACTCCAATTGTATTTATCAACCGTAAAATGAATTCGGACAGGTATGTTGATATGTTAGGAGAAAGTTTGTTACCTGAAGCGCTGCTAATTACTTCAGGGAACTATATTTTTCAGCAGGATAATGCTTCGATACACGTTTCTACGAGTGCAAAACTCTGGTTTGGAGCTAATTCTGTAAATTTACTTGATTGGCCGGCGAGAATTCCCGATCTTAATCCAATCGAAAACTTATGGGGACTTCTAGCCCGAGAAGTTTATAAAAACGGCACACAGTATCAATGTACACAAGATTTTGTCGTCGCTATCAAAGACGCTTGGGAAAAAATATCTGTGGACATTTTAAAAGATCTTTCAGGATCTATGACCTCTCGGCTTATTGAAGTGATTGAAAAAAAAGATAGTGTTCTTGATTATTAAAACATTTTTTAAGTATTTTACAACATGTCCTTATAATTTTTTCCGTATTTCCTTTAGTGCTAAATTTTGTAAAATCAATATTTTGAAGCTAAATTATGTTTTTTTTATGTGGTATAAGTGTTATCACAAAATTATGCAGCAGAAGTAAGAAATATAAAAAGTTCATTTAGGTTAAATGAAAATAAAGCATATTTACATGCAATTACATGTTGTCCTTATACTTTTTTCGCGCACTGTATTGAAAGTGCAATTTTCTATAAATATGCATAAGAAGATCAGAAAAATGGAGGCTGCCACCTAAGAGAAGGAATGAAAGCTAACAATGTTTGTAGAGACTGCAGAAATTTGCTGTAAACCTAAACTGAATCAGTAAAGTATAAATTTCTTTACTTTTTCAAAAATAATATGTAATTTTTACTTCATGTAAAATTAGAAAAACATTTCTTTTGAATCGTTACCTTGAATCGATGAATTTAATTAATAACCTACTTTGTATACTAATGTTGTGATTGATGAAAAGATTGCGCTGAATAAAAATCATTTAAAAATACAATATCACCGACATGTTTTTGAAGAACTTTGTATATTTAAGGATCTAGTCAGTACTTATTTTTAGATGTTCTTAAGACTGCTTAATATGGCTTAACTTTATTACAATTTGGCTTCTTTTAGATGATTAAAAGATATAATTTTAATGATAAAATTTGATTGAAATAAAAATATATTTGCAAAGATATCATTTATTTTATTGTGTATGAGAAGTTGATATAATAAATTTGAGAACTAGTTATATGCATTTGTTAACATCAAATGATAATGGCTATCTATTTTGAAAAGAAATAATGACTATAGGACTATAGTAAAACGCTGAGGATGTCTTGTAGAAACTTCTCCAGCTTTAAGAATTATTCAGTAAAACAAAAGTCATGCTGTTTTCATATTTTTCACCGAATGTGCAAAAAGTGTGATTTTTGTTATTGACAAAATTTAATTGTAATGTTTTTCAGAACTTCAAAGCAGTATTAATTGTCAAAAGTGGTAAGTTAGGATCTAATATGACATGTTTGAAGTTTTGATATGAAGGTTTTGTAAAATTCTATTCTTTAGAAATTCGTAAAACCAGCTCACATCAACATTTAAATTCAAACAATAAATTAAATTGTTTCTTCAAAAAGAGGGTCAGATTTCCGATTAAAGAAGATCTTTAATATAATTTCAAAATAAAATACATCTAAACACACACATACACAAACACACACACATATATAATGTGATTATTTTGATTGAATCTTCTATCTGTGTACTTTTTTTGTTATAGATGAAACGACAAAGGAAAAAAAAATGTAAAACGTGATTTCTTTGTGAAACTTGTCATATATCTGCAGCATGAAAGACTGAGATAAAATCCGTGACCTTCCTTCTATTTTCAGGATAATGGAAGAAAAAATAATATAAAATATGATATTTTCTATGGCGTCGATGCAGCCTATTTCTTAAATAACATACTTAGTTTTTGTGATGACGTATAAAGAATGGTGAACATTTAATGGAAAATATATATATATTATTACATCGATACAAAGCATTTTTTTTATCAACTTGTAATTTGATTTCTTTATATTGTTCGTCTTTAAAACATTAAAAAAAAATAACCTTCCATACTTTCTCTTATGTGAAGCATACAGAATGTGGTAATAGTCCAGCGTTTTAATTTCGAGAATTAGAGACTTCTTTGCATCCAAAAATATACAATCTTTCAAATAGTCATGCTTCGTTCTCTTCTTAACTTTTAAACATTAACTAAGAGAACGATGAAATTTGCTATGCTCCAAAATCTGATTTGTAAATGGCTGCCAAATTTGAACGAAGGCCTTAAGTGGCCTTAAGACTCTCTATCCGAAAACTCAAACATACAAAGAGCTAGATAGATGAAATTTGACACTTGGTTTTATCACCAGAAACGTAGATGTATATCAAAATTGTAACCATATCTATAAAAGATGTGATTGTCAATGGATCTGTATATTCGCGAGCATGGAAATGAGATAAGTATGAAGTAAAATAACTTTTATAAATGAATATTAGTATGAGAAATTGTGGCTAAATTAATCGATCTCTATTAAAATTCACATTAAGTTAATCTACTTCCGAAATTGGTGTTTCATTTTCTCACGAAACTCATGACATAATTTGTCTCGATTCTCCGTAGTGGGGCCACTCATATTCGTTGGATTTGCCGTGTGATTTGGAGGTTGTCATCTCTCTTCCTTCCTTTAACATTGTGATCTTGGGATGTGAAATACAAAAAAAGGATCTACATCATCTACATACGATTAAAAAAGACTACCTCTTGATTCTACATAAAAAAATAAGAAGGGCATCAAGTAAGATGAAAAAGGATTGCTTATCATATTTTTTTAAAAATATTTATTATGAAAAATTTTGCGCTTTTTATTTCATTTTTATATGAGACTTCCTCGTAATTTTTTTTACCTTCCATCCTTGCATATTATGTTCTTTAATCGCATATAAAATTCGTTAATTAAAAATATATGTTTTATTCCGCTAAAAGAACAAATTAATATAGTTTGTCTTGTGAATTTAATGAACTGATAAACAATTTTATGAATAATGCTATTAGATGCAAAAGCATGAGGAAATCGAATAGTAACTCAGAGTCCTAAGGCATGTAGATAAAATTAGAAGTATATTAAAATAATAAACTTTCAAAAAATTTTGAAAATAAAGTGCACATTTAAGTGCTTTTATTTAATAAAAGATACAGTGAAAACAGTTTTCTCTTAATCTTTGAAATGTTTGCTGTGTAGGAAGCATCAGCAACAATAAACAGTTCTTATATTAATTACGTTACAGAAGATACAAGTAAATTGAGCAAAAAAATTATAAAATGCAGTTATTTGAAAACCTATATGACCCTAGAAATGATTATCAGCATGCAGTTTTAATCCCTCCGTAAATCAAGATACTAACCTGCCTAAAATAAATTGTCCTCAGCGTTACATAAATTTGTTTTAATCTTTATTATAGAAGCATTAATTAAAGCATATTTTTCATATTCTACGATTGTTATTTGCAATGAATTTTTTTTTGTTTGAAACAAATTCTAAAATTCTTATTTCTCGCATGAAATTGATTAATCCTACCCATACATTCCTTTGATTATTTTGATGACACTTCATTTGATGAGAGTGCTAAACGTAGAAGATTTAATAATTGCTTCAAATTAGAGTGACTGGAATAATTTAAAATTCTTAAAGTCCAAAATTAAGTCTCTTTGTAAATTTATTTTTTCTTAGAAATTCCTATCGACAAAATGAAAATAAAAAAAGGAAATATTGCTAAAGAGAAAGAAAATAAAGTGAATTTTCAAAGCATGGTTTATGAGAGTAAAAACTATTTGGTATTCTTTGAAAAAGGGAAGCAATAAGTTTGTCGCATTTTGATAATTTTTTGTCGCCCCATAATGCATTTTGCTTATTCTAATACATCAATCTATGCAACAGAAAATGATATCATGAAAAAAGAGTAAAGCCCTATTTTAGCTAATTGCTTGAATTAAAATAATAATATTGCGCAGAATCTAAAAGTACTTATTTCATTCATTTACAACTTTTTTTATTATTTAAAAGTTCACCGATTATACTTTGCATTATTTCCAATAAATATAATTTTTCACCTGGGAAAGAAATATGGACAGATAAATTCATTTAAAAAAAATTTATGTAATATACTATGTGGAAAAATTAATTTAACTTCCTGTTTTCATAGGTAGTAACATGTAAACCTCAATAAATGTCAAAAGTGGACAAAGTTCGAACTATAAGCGGATATTATTTTCAAACAGAAAATACTTTGCTTATTTTAAAACATCAAGCTATGCAACAAAATCTGATGCCATCAAATAAGAGAAAATCACTATTTTAGCTAATTGCTTAAATTATAATACAATGCAGAATCTAAAAAAACTGATTTATTTCATTTATTACCTCTTATTATCTAGAACTTCTCCGATTATATTTTTCATTATTTTCAATAAATATAATTTTTCATGTGGGAAAGAAATATAGATACATAAATTCATTTAAAAAGAAACTGTGTGCAATATACAATTGAACAAATTCCTTTAACTTCCTGTTTTCATGGTTAGTAATATTTAAACCTCAATAAATGTCAAAAGTGGATAAAGTCCGAACTGTAAGCGGATATTATTTTCAAATTGAAAAAAAGAAAAGGAGGATGTTAACTCAGGCAAATAAAGTTGTTTTGAAAGAGAAGGAATAAAGTCCCAGTTTCATGGACAAGTGCCGAATTTTGTTTCCTGTAAAGAAACTGGAGCGGAAGGAACATTACTTCTCGGTTTGCTTCTATTGTATGGAATAGGGATTTTCCGGAGAAAAAAGTCGAAAAATGATTTTTTTATCTGTTTCTTCTGTTTCATTTTTCTCGACAATGAGTTGAATAAAAAGAATTAAATAAATGTCAAACCAATAATTACAATTTTTTAGATAGACGAACAATGGAAGAATAATTTAACAAAACATTAGTAAGATTCTTTCAATAAATAGAGAATAAGTTGAAAATAATTAAAACTCAAGAGGAAAAAAAATTAAAGACTAATAATATACAGGCTTTTAATTTCTCTACTTGGCCATGACCAGGAACCAAAATGGCTTTCACAATATTGAAGCTAAAAACACTCTGAGAAACATTCAAGGTTTATATTCATACTGATAACAAGATGAAAAAAATTAAACAAATTTAGATTTTACATTAATAAAATAATTTGGATTTTTAATATGTCATGCAAAATTTACAGAGCACTGTTATAAGTCGGCTTTATGATTTATTTAAATATGCAAAGCTATACATCTCGCCAAAAATCGATAGAAGCACTTCACCTTATAAATAAATTTATTGTAAATAATAATGCTCTCTCACATTATGAATTTTTATTGATTTTTAGTTATAAGTAGATGATTTTTTATTAAAGTTATGTTAATACTTTATCGCTTATTAAAGTTATGCTATATTATTATAGTAGTCAACTCAAGCCAATAGCTTTACTTTGAATCTTGAAGATATGTCTTTTAACAAGATTTTAATACCTTTTCACAGCTCATATTACTATCAACCGATTATAATACCAATAACCAATATGTAAAGGATTTTCTTTCATATTATAATCTATTTCATTATTTTATTTAAAATATGTATATATAATTGTTTCTAACATTCTTATAAATGTATTATGAATATCTCATAAAAATGCTGTTTGTCCTTGCATAAATT
>JAPMOR010108064.1:0-46958 GCA_026543865.1 Argiope aurantia | reverse complement strand
ATTTTGCATATCGAAATTACAAAAAGCAACTTGGCCGCAATAACGTTTTTCCTATAAATTCTTTTTCATATTTCTGATAAATTTTTTTAAATGGATTTAAACGTATATTTTTAGTAATATTAAATTTCAGTGTTCAGCAACGAGATTTAGAATCACGTGAACTGTTTCAATATTATCGCTTCGCACTCGAATGTCTTCTCTTAGTCGCCATTCAAAGAGGTGCGTCATTTTGACATTTTTATTTTTAAAATTTTAATTGGTAAAATACCTACAGAATGTTAGAGAGATGCAGATTCGTGTTTCAGGGAAATTCAACTTGAAACAGTTGCAAGCATTTATTTTTTGGTGTAATAAACAGGTTCAACAATTAAGGGAATAATTATGCATTGAATTATCTTTCCGATTGCAAAGGGTTAAATGTTGATTTTGCGTATATATTAGAGTTCCTATTCTATTTGGAAACCCCTCAGGGGCTCGCCTACTATAGATGAGTACGGGTGTCCCAATCCCGAGGTACCCAGTGATCTATACTCCCTTTATGTTTCCACTCCCCTCAGTCTTCTGCTGTTAGCTTTCATTATTCTTTCCCTCGAGGGTAGACGAGGGAGCTCTCCATGAGAAGCTGTCGCCGCTCTGTTTGCTTCCTGCTTCTCATGGACAGCAAATACCCCCACGTGTTTGCCGTGCGTGGCGACCCTTTGGACGGGTGGTGCACTGTGGTCCCCGGTGTATCAATCGGCTGGTCGCTAGCCACCTGAGTGGTTAGTTTGCTAGGGATCAAGCGAAGGGGTTACTCCTTGGGCTTGGCGTTAAGGGTGGTCACTGTCCCCGGGGGTAACTCCCAGCGTATAGGTACCGATTAGCACTAGGGTGGATGCCGAAGCTGGGAAGGACCAGAGCCGGTAATTGCCTTCCCTTGTTGGGCTCCGTGGTGGGCGGTGCCGTCGGACCCGAATCATTCTCTATATCGTATGGGCTCCTCCAAACGTGGTCCCTTCAGTGGGCGTCGCATTGTACCAATCAATTCAAATTTTGAAAATCATTTCAACAGTTTTTTCATAATAAAACGCGTTTCTGACAAAAATGAAACTTTTGAAACAGTATCGCCATTTCTAGTCCAGAAGGCCGTCACCGCAACAGTTGGCGAAGTAACATCAATTAAAAAGAAGCGATCTGGTGACTTGTTAGTAGAGGTCAATTCTTGAAAGCAAGCCCAGAACATACAAAAATTGAAAGCCCTGGCAACTATTCCAATCAGCGTCAGCCCCCATGCATCATTAAATACCTCTAAAGGAGTAATCACTTGTGGGGAAATCTTTAATCTCTCTGTTGATTATATAACAGGTGAGTTAAAAGGAGTTGTACATGTCCGCCGAATTTCCATAAGGCGTGATGGAGAAATCATTGAAACCAAGCACCACATCCTAACATTTAAATCTCCAAAAATACCAGAATATATCTATGCAGGTTACATCAAACTACCCGTAAGACCATATATCCCGAACCCACTCAGATGCTTCAAGTGCCAGCGCTTTGGCCATTCAAAGACAAACTGCCGTGGTGCACTCACTTGTGCCCGATGCGCAGAAAAAGGCCATGATAGCCAGCAGTGTGCCGCAGCTGAAAAGTGCGTGAATTGTGGTGGCGATCACACTTCCTACTCTCGATCCTGCTCGCGATGACAAGTTGAAAAACAAATAATAACTCTCAAAATCAAAGAAAACTTATCTTATCCTGAAGCTAGGCGTAGGATTGTAGCTCAAACTCCTACACCTGGCATAACATATGCTTCTGTTGCACAAAGGTCATTTTGCGCAAACTGTTCTTGCACAAACTTTGTTAAAAACATCCCGACACCCAAACAACTCATAAATGTTTCTTCTTCAGATACAGAGAACTCCATTAGTAGCACCCCTGAAACTCCTACAGTTTTAAAAACGAAATCAAAGAAAAAGCTAAAAAATCGCTGACATTGAAACTTGCAAAACGCGGCCTCTCATTACAAGACGTTCCTCAAAAATTCAAAAAGTTAACATTAAAAAATTCCGTCGCTCTCGGGCTAGCGACGCAAGGTAATGTCCATAGGGACTTAACGTCCATATTCGGCATGCCAAATAGCCCCGATATTAAATTACACCCTTCTGATGATGAGGATGACTTGCAGATGAGTTGCGAATATGAGGCAACCCAAACAAATGCTTCTAAAGCTTCTTCATCAAAACCGCTTTCGTAATGGGTACCTTCGTTTCATGGAATTGTCGTGGCATTCGGTCTAAGTTGAATGACATTAAGACCATCCTTAACAACTTTCATCCTATCTGTTTTGGTGTTCAGGAGACTTTCTTGACACCTAATATCCCCATCAAAATTCGTGGTTATAACTGTGCTCGTAAAGATGCAGAAACAGCATCTCATCCTTCTGGTGGAGTTTGTATTTTCACGTCGAATTTATATCCGAGTACACCTCTCCTATTACACACTTCTCTGCAGGCTGTGGCTGTTCAAGTTCACACACGAATTTTGGTCACAGTCTGCTGCATTTACTTACTGCCCCATGATGTCATTTGTCAACAAGATCTTGATAACCTTGTGGACCAACTTCCTTCGCCATATATTATACTTGGAGATTTTAACGGCCATAGTACGTTGTAGGGTTCGGATAGTACAAATTCTCGTGGGCAACAGATAGAACAGTTTATTTCTAATAATTGTCTCTGTTTGCTCAATAATGATGAGAAGACGTACTTCCATGAACCCACACGTAGCTTCAATAGCCTTGATCTAGCCATGTGCTCTCCTGAACTCTTGCCGGCATTGAACTTTGCAGTAACAAAGATCTACATAATAATGACCATTTCCCTATTATTGTCTCCCATGCTGATAGCGGCGGTGCGACTCCCTGTCCTCCGCGTTAACTATTCCAGCGGGCAGACTGGGATACTTTCACGGAATTGGCAGATATCACCGAAACCATGATCAGTACTTGCGACATTACGGAAGCAATGCAGCTTGTTATTGACACCATATTAAACGCCGCAAATGCCACCATTCCAAAGACCTCCCCCCCCCTCAGGGGCTCACCTACTATAGGTGAGTACGGGTGTCCCAATCCCGAGGTTCCCAGGGATCTTTACTCCCTTTATGTTTACTCTCCACTGCGCCCTCTGCTTTTTGCTTTTTTTTCCTTCCCTCGACGGCAGGCGAGGGAGCTCTCCATGAGAAGCTGTCGCCGCTCTGTTTGCTTCTTGCTTCTCATGGACAACCAAAACCCCACGTGTTGGCCGTGCGTGGCGACCCATTAGACGGGTGGTGCACTGTGGTCCCCGGTGTATCAATCGGCTGGTCGCTAACCACCCGAGTGGTTAGTTTGCTAGGGATCAAGCGAAGGGGCTACTCCTTGGGCTTGGCGTTAAGGGTGGTCACTGTCCCCGGGGGTAGCTCCCAGCGTATAGGTACCGATTAGCACTAGGGTGGATGCCGAGGCTGGGAATGACCAGAGCCGGTAATTGCCTTCCCTTGTTGGGCTCCGTGGTGGGCGGTGCCGTCGGACCCGAATCATTTGAAATATCGTATGGGCTCCTCCAAACGTGGTCCCTTCAGTGGGCATAAAAATATTCCAGTATCTTTCGATAAGTTAAATCATTTTGATCCATTTTATATTTTAAAGTGAGTTTCTGCAAATAACGAAACATTTCAAACGGTATCTCCATTTCTTGTGCAAAAGGTTATAACAGCAACAGTGGGCGATATTAAATCCATTCGTAAAATGCGCTCTGGTGACTTGCTTGTTGAGGTTAATTCTCGTAAGCAAGTCCAGCAGATTCAAAAATTAAAAGCATTGGGAAATATAGGAATTACTGTAAGCCCTCACCAGTCGTTGAATACCTCTAAAGGTGTCATTACCTGCGGGGAACTCTTAAATGTCCCTGTAGATGTAATAAAATCGGAAATGAAACCTCAAGGAGTTATAGATGTCCGCCGCATCACTATAGGGCGTAATGGACAACTCCTTGAAACAAAACATCACATCTTAACGTTTCAGACACCCAAACTCCCAGAATTTGTTTACGCAGGTTACATACGACGCCCAGTAAGGCCGTACATTCCGAATCCACTCAGATGCTTTCAGTGCCAGCGATTTGGCTATTCTAAAGTAAATTGCCGCGGGTCTTTAACATGTGCCCGCTGTGCAGAAAAAGGGCATGATAGCCAGGAATGTTCCGCACAGGAAAAGTGTGTGAACTGTAAAGGCGATCACCCTTCCTTTTCTCGATCATGCCCGAGCTGGCAGCTTGAAAAACAAGTAATCACAATAAAAATCAAAGATGACCTTTCATATCCCGAAGCCAGGCGTAGAGTTCAAGTACAAACTCCTATTCCTGGTAAAAGTTACGCTTCTGTTGTCCAGAAAACCTTTTGCGCAAACTGTCCGTGTAATAATTGTGTAAAATTTCACACTAATTCAAAGCCACCTGAAAACATCAGGAATTCTGATTCTGAACATTCCAACAATAGTACACTTGATAAACCCAAAAAACCACAAAAGAAATTGAAGAAAAAATTGCAAAACTCGCTGACGTTGAAGTTAGCAAAACGCGGTATTTCAAAACCGGAACTGCCTTTAAAATTGAAAAAGTCAACAGCTAAAAATTCCGTCGCTTTGGGACTTGCGACGCAGGGTATAGTTCACAAGGATTTGTCGTCCATATTTGGTGGCATGCCCAAAAGTCCAGATCGCCTTTCTCTCCATCCATCAGATGAGGATGAGGATGAGGATTTGCACATGAGTTGTGAAGTTTCCGCAACTCTACCACATGCACCTATTAACTTACCTGCAATCTCGAATTCTTAATGGGTACCTTCATTTCTTGGAATTGTCGCGGCCTTCGGTCCAAACTTTTTGACATCAAGACCATTATGAACACCTTTCATCCTGTTTGTTTTGGTCTTCAAGAGACTTTCTTGAAGTCCAATATTCCAATTAAATTACGCGGTTATAATTGTGCTAGGAACGATGCAGACACTGATTCTCATAGTTCGGGAGGGGTCTGTATCTTCACATCTAATATATATCCGAGCACACCTCTCACTTTACAAACTTCTCTACAGGCTGTGGCTGTGCAAGTTCAGACACGAATTTTGGTCACAGTCTGTTCTATATATTTACCGCCTCGTGATGTCATTCGTCAGCAAGATCTTGACCAGTTAGTGGACCAGCTTCCTAAGCCTTTTATTCTATGTGGCGATTTCAATGGACATAGTATTTTGTGGGGTTCAGACAGTACAAACTCTAGAGGGCGGCAGATCGAACAGTTTATAACAAATAACTGTATCTGTCTGCTTAATAATGATGAGAAGACGTATTTTCATGAACCCACACGTAGCTTCCATTGCCTTGATCTAGCCATGTGCTCTCCTGAACTCTTGCCATCGTTGACCTTTACAGTCAGCAAATATCTATATAATAGTGATCATTTTCCTATTTTTGTCTCCCATGTTGATAGCGGCGGTGCGACTCCCTGTCCTCCGCGGTTTCTATTCCAGCGGGCAGACTGGGATAATTTCAAGCAGTTGGCAGATATCACCGAGAACATGGTCAGTACTTACGACATCACGGAAGCAGTACAACATGTCATTAACTGCATAATAAGCTCCGCGAATGCCACTATTCCGAAGACTTCTCCACGTCTAAGAAAATTTCGTAGACCGTGGTGGAACGAAGCTTGTCGCGACAGTCATAAAAACCAAAAAAAACTTTGGAATAATTTTCGAAGGTATCCGACAACAGAAAATCTAATTGCATTTAAGCATGCCAAAGCACTTGCTCGTCGCATTCGTCGTCGAAGTCAGAGAGAATCTTGGATAAAATTCGTATCCTCCATCACATCCTACACTTCCAGTAAACATATGTGGAAAAAAGTAAAGGCCGCTAATGGAATATATAGTGAAACCTCCTTTCCTGTTTTAAATACAGGAAATATGGTGCACTCCACCCCATTGGATGTTGCCAATTTTCTTGGTCAAGCCTTCTCACAAGTGTCCGCAACTGATTCTTACAGTCCTACGTTTATGGCTATTAAGAATCGCGCGGAACGGTTGCGTCTACGCTTTAATGACCGACACCCTTTTCCATATAACTGCAAATTCAGGATGTTTGAACTGGAAACGGCCTTATCTAAAGCCCATGATACAAGTCCTGGCCCAGATGGGATCACATATAATATGCTCCGCCATTTGAATGCAACTTCCCTTTCAAATCTCTTAATATTATTTAACATAATATGGATTGAACAGAAGTACCCCTCACAATGGCGCGAGGCTATTGTGATCCCAATCTTAAAACCTGGTAAGGAACCATCAAATCCTCTGAACTACAGACCAATTGCTCTGACGAGTTGCCTTTGTAAGACCTTTGAGCGCATGGTCAATGCCCGTCTAATATTCGAATTGGAGAAAAACGGATGCATATCCTCGTTGCAGAGTGGTTTCCGTAGAGGTCGGTCTACTTTTGACAACTTAATACTACTGGAAACCCAGATACGCAATGCATTTGTTAGGAGGAACCACCTTATCTCCATATTCTTTGATATTGAGAAGGCATACGACCGTGCTTGGCGCTTTGGCATACTTTCTACAATTTTTAACTTAGGTTTTAGGGGAAACCTCCCCATATTTTTACAAAACTTTTTATCACGTCGGACTTTTAGAGTTCGCATTGGCAACACTTATTCATCTAATTTTATCCAAGCTGAGGGAGTTCCTCAGGGAAGAGTCCTCAGTGTCACTCTTTTTATTGTTCATCTTAATCAAATTTTAACTCTTTTACCTTCATCTGTTCAGGGATGACTTTATGTTGACGATTTGCAGATCTCATGCCAAGGCAGCAATATGAATTTAATAGAGCGGCAATTGCAAAATGCCGTTAATAAAATAGTAGAGTGGTGCGACAACAACGGGCATACTATCTCTCCGGAGAAGAGCCGATGCGTCCATTTTTGTAGGAAAAGAAATGTTCACCTTGATCCGAATATTCATATTCGGAATATTTCAATTCCAGTCGTGAACGAAATTCGGTTTTTGGGAGTGATTCTTGATCGAAAACTCACTTTCCTTCCTCACATATTATATCTACGACAGAAGTGTGAGAAATCATTGATTATTCTAAAAGTTCTGTCTAAAACATCTTGGGGTGCCGATCGAACCTCCCTACTACGAATTTATCAAGCAGTCGTACTTTCTCGCATTGATTATGCCTGCATGGTGTATGGGTCTGCACGCTCTACGGCTCTGCGGCAATTGGATACCGTACACCACACTGCTCTAAGAATCTGTTCTGGAGCATTTCGCACTTCTCCAGTAGAGAGCCTGTATGTTATTTGTCATCAACCCTCTCTTTCTTTAAGGCGTTTAAAGCTATCTATTTTATACTATTACCGTACAAGATCTGTCCCTAATCACCCTATTTGTCATATGAATCTTCCCGTTGGTCTTCGTAGACTATATGATGCCCGCCCCTCACATGTTCTTCCATTCAATGAGAGAGCAAAATTGCTCATGCGTGATTCGGACCTTGCAAATGTCACCGTCACGACAGTTGATAATTTTTGCTTTCCGCCTTGGGATGTCCCATACTTTTCATTTCTGAATCCATTTGCCGGTTTTGATAAGTCCTCCACTGCTTCTGTTGTTTATCAGCAGCTTTTTCTTTATCATCGCTGTCAGTATTCTTCTTTCATACCAATCTTTACAGATGGTTCCCGATCAGATGGGCATGTCGGTTGCGGCATCATAATTCCATCTGATACTCTGAGCTATCGCCTACACAACCATTGTTCCGTTTTCACGGCTGAGTTGGTGGCAATTTTCTGTGCTCTTCGGGAAATTTTGCCACTTTCTGAGCGTAATTTTATAATTTATACTGACAGTCTGAGTGCTTTGGAGACACTCTCCCATTATCACGATCAGATGCATCCAGTTGCCTTACAAATTCTGTGCACACTAAGACTTTTAGAAAACAAGGGTTTCAAAATACTTTTTTGTTGGATCCTAGGGCATGTAGGCATTTCTGGTAATGAAAGGGCAGATTTTGCAGCTAAATCTGCAACATTATTTCTAACGCAATCACTTCCATATTGTGATGCTAAGCGGTTCCTATTACGACACATCTTTTCTAAATGGCAGGTGGCATGGGATCTGCAGATCCACAATAAGTTGCATTTCATCAAGCCCACAGTTGGTTTATGGCCTACTCTACGACAACGTGAGGATGATGTCAAAATGACTCGCCTCCGTATAGGACATACTCGCTATACACACAAACATCTCATTTTTGGCGAGGCGTCACCCAAGTGCCCCACATGTCGTGTGGATTTTACCATTAACCATATTTTAATCGAATGCCCATCCTTTAATTCTTCTCGTTTATACTTTTTTAATTCATCGTCATTAACTTTACAAGACCTGGTGGGTGAAAGATTCCACCCAAACATCTTTAAATTTTTAAAATCCATTGGCTTTTACACCTGTATTTAATACTTTTAACTTTTGTTTACGCCTGATTTTACATTGCTTCATTGCGATGTGTTTTCTGCAACACTGTTTCATTTGAATTTATTGATTATGTGCTTTAGTTTTTGAAATTTGTATGTTGATAACTTTTGCTTTTATATTTTATCATGTGTTGTTTTATAGTTTGGCCTATGATTTTACCATTTGCTTGGCGCAGCATAATCAAGTATGGTTCTTGCGCCAAAAAACCCAAACCAAACCAAACCAAACCAAACCAAAGACCTCCCCACGTCTCAGAAAATTTCGCAGACCGTGGTGGAATGAGGCTTGCCGCGACAGCCACAAGCAGGAAAACAATTATGGAACATCTTTTGGAGGTACCCTACAACTGAAAATCTCGTTGCTTTTAAACGTGCCAAAGCTCTTGCTCGTCGCATACGCCGTCAAAGCCAGAGGGAATCCTGGATATCTTTCGTTTCTTCTCTAAATTATTATACGCCCAGTAAAACTTTGTGGAGGAAGGTAAAAGCTGCTAATGGGATTTACAACGAATCTTCCATTCCTGTTTTAAAAACTGGAAATGTGATGTATTCCAGCCCATTAGAGGTTGTCAATGCTCTCGGCCAAGCTTTCGCACAAGTGTCAACAATAGATTCTTATAGTCCTGATTTCCTGGTAATTAAGAATCGCGCGGAACGGTTGCCTTTGCGTTTTAATGCTAGAAGAAACCTCGCTTATAATTGTGATTTCAAACTGTCGGAACTGGAAATTGCTTTGTGTCAAGCCAATGATACTAGCCCAGGGCCAGATGGAATCACTTATAACATGCTTCGCCATTTGAATACCACTTCCCTTTCTAATCTGCCCCTCAGGGGCTCACCTACTATAGGTGAGTACGGGTGTCCCAATCCCGAGGTACCCAGGGATCTTTACTCCCTTTAGGTTTACTCTCTTCTGCGCCTTCTGCTGTCACCTTTTTTTTCTTTCCCTCGAGGGTAGGCGAGGGAGCTCTCCATGAGAAGCTGTCGCCGCTCTGTTTGCTTCCTGCTTCTCATGGACAGCAAATACCCCCACGTGTTTGCCGTGCGTGGCGCCCCATTAGACGGGTGGTGCACTGTGGTCCCCGGTGTATCAATCGGCTTGTACCTAGTCACCTGAGTGGCTAGTCTGCTAGGGATCAAGCGAAGGGGTTACTCCTTGGGCTTGGCGTTAAGGGTGGTCACTGTCCCCGGGGGTAACTCCGAGCGTATAGGTTCTGGCTAGCACTAAGGTGTATGCCGAGGCTGGAAACTACCAGAGCCGGTAATTGCCTTCCCTTGTTGGGCTCCGTGGTGGGCGGTGCCGTCGGGCCTGAATTTTATTTAATATCGTATGGGCTCCTCCAAAAAATCTCCCTTCAGTGGGCATAAAAATAACTTCAAATCCATTACCAATGTTCATCAATTCGATTCTTTTTTCATTATAAAACGCATATCAGAAAAAAATGAAACTTTTAATTCTGTCTCCCCATTTCTTGTACAGAAAGCTATCTCAGCAACTGTTGGCGAAGTGTCCTCTATCAGAAAGATGCGTTCAGGTGATTTGCTGGTGGAAGTTTGCACGAAAAAGCAGGCCCAGCAAATCATTAAAATGAAAGCTTTGGCAACGTTCCCTGTAACAGTCACCCCTCACAATTCATTGAATTATACCAAGGGTGTGATTACATGCGGAGAACTGTTCAATGTTCCTATAGAGGAAATAACTCACGAACTGAAACCGCAAGGTGTAACGCACGTGCGCCAAATTACCATTCGGCGAGATGAGCAAATTTTACCAACGAAACACTTTATTTTAACTTTCCATGCTACAAAATTACCTGAATGCATATATGCGGGGTATATAAGATTGCCAGTTCGGCAATACATACCTAATCCTTTAAGATGCTTTCAGTGTCAGCGTTTTGGACATTCCAAAATTAACTGTCGTGGAACACTCACTTGCGCACGCTGTTCTGAGAAAGGACACGACGGCCAGCAGTGCAAGGCGCAAGAAAAGTGCGTAAATTGCAGTGGTTGTCATGCCTCATATTCTAAAACATGTGAACGCTGGCAGCTAGAAAAGCAAATTACAAGTCTTAAATTTAAAGAGGACATATCTTATCCTGAAGCCAGACGGAAAATTTTGGCATCAACACCGAAACCTGGTGTGAGCTATGCATCCGTTGTGCAAAAGAATTCTTGTAAGAACTGTAGTTGCTCAAACTGCACAAAAACAGTCATTAAAGCAAAAACCCAGGAAAAGATTTCCGATTCTGACACTGAGGTATCTTTGACTAGTACTCCTGAAGAGAGTAAAGCTGTAGCTAATAAACCAAAACCAAAATCAAATAAAGCTCTGAAGCTAAGGCTCTCCAAACGTGGCCTGGTCTCCAAGGATTTGTCTACTAAAATAAAAAAAGCAACTTTACGAAGTTCCGTAGCTCTGGGACTTGCGAACAAAGGTGTTGCTCATAAAGACTTAACGTCTATTTTTGGCGGCGCACCGAAAAATCCAGAAATTATCTCACTTCACCCATCTGAGGAGGATGAATTTGAAATGAGTTGCGATACTACGCAACCTCCAAACATTGTCCTCAGAACTTCTCTTGTTAAAAGGCTTCCTTAATGGGTACTTTCCTCTCTTGGAATTGTCGCGGCATTAGGTCCAAAATTTCTGACATCAAATCTATTTTAAACAATTTTCATCCCATCTGCTTCGGTGTTCAAGAAACTTTCTTGACACCTAACATCCCTATCAAAATTCGAGGTTATAACTGTATTCGGAAAGATACAGACACAGAATCTCGAGCTTCTGGTGGTGTCTGTATCTTTACTTCAAATTTATATCCGAGCACATCTCTTCAATTAGATACTTCTCTGCAGGCTGTGGCTGTGCAAGTTCACGTACGAACTTTGGTCACAGTCTGCTCCATTTACTTACCGCCTCATGATGTTATTCGTCAACATGATCTTGACGACCTAGTGGACCAGCTTCCTTCGCCTTTCATTTTATTTGGTGACTTCAACGGACATAGCACGTTGTGGGGTTCTGATTGTACAAACTCTCGTGGGCGGCAGATAGAACAATTTATTTCCAATAACTGTCTCTGCCTGCTCAATAATGAGGAAAAAACATATTTCCATGAGCCTACACGTAGCTTTCATAGTCTTGATCTAGCCATGTGCTCTCCTGAACTTCTGCCTTTGATAAACTTTCAAGTTTGTGATGAATTATATAATAGTGACCACTTCCCTATTATTGTTTCCCATATTGACAGAGAAAATTCTGTTCTTCGCACTCCACATTTTCTATTCGATCGGGGAGATTGGGATGCATTCTCACAATTGGCAGTTATCACTGAGGACATGGTTAGTGGTGTAGACGTTTCCGAAGCTTTACAACATGTCACCGATGTTATAATGAACGCCGCTAATAAGAGTATCCCAAAAAGTTCACCACGTCTAAGGCGATTTCGTAAACTGTGGTGGAATGACGCATGTCGCGACAGTTATAAAAAACAGAAAAAGTGTTGGAACATGTTCAGGAGGTACCCAACGACAGAAAACCTTCTTGCTTTTAAACGTGCCAAAGCCTATGCTCGGCGCATTCGTCGCCGTAGTCAGAGGGAATCTTGGAAGTCCTTTGTTTCCTCTATCACATCCTGTATTTCCAGTAAGGTTTTGTGGAAAAGAATCAATGCCGCAAATGGGATTTATCGGGAATCGTACTTTCCTGTATTAAAAATTGGAAATGTAACGTATTCTGACCCATTAGACATAGCTAATATTCTCGGCAAAGCTTTTGAAAAAGTTTCCGCAATTGAATCTTACAACCCTGATTTTCAAGCAATTAAGAAACGTGCGGAACGTTTGCCCTTGCGGTTCCACCACAGGAATACTTTCCCGTATAACTCTGAATTTCAGATGTTTGAGCTAGAAACGGCCTTGTCTCAAGCCCATGATACCAGTCCAGGACCAGATGGAATCACATATAACATGCTTCGCCATTTGAATACCATTTCCCTTTCCAATCTGTTGATATTATTTAACAGAATATGGACTGAGCAGAAATACCCTTCACAATGGCACGAAGCTATTGTGATTCCAATCCTAAAACCTGGCAAAACTCCTGAAAACCCTCTGCACTACAGGCCAATTGCTTTAACCAGTTGCGTGTGCAAAACTCTAGAACGCATGGTGAATGCCCGCCTCATCTATGAATTAGAGAAACAAAGAATCCTTTCCCCGTTGCAAAGCGGTTTCCGTAGAGGTCGTTCTACCTTTGATAACCTCATTCTTTTGGAAACCCAAATACGCAACGCATTTGTAAGGAGAAATCACCTAGTCTCTATTTTCTTTGATATCGAAAAGGCATACGACCATGCATGGCGCTATGGCATACTTTCTACTCTTTATAAATATGGTTTTAGAGGACATTTGCCTATATTTTTATCTAAATTTTTATCATATCGTACGTTTCGAGTTCGTGTCGCGAATTTCTATTCTGATGCTTTTATCCAAGCTGAGGGTGTTCCTCAGGGAAGTGTCCTTAGTGTCACGCTTTTTATAGTTCATATAAGCCAAATTTTGAATCATTTGCCACAATCTGTTCATGGAAGCCTGTATGTTGATGACCTACAGATATCGTGTCAAGGAAGCAATATGAGTCTCATTGAGCGACAGCTACAAAATTCTGTTAATAAACTGGTAATTTGGTGCAACAATAACGGGCACACAATTTCTCCGGATAAGAGTAGATGCGTACACTTTTGCCGGAAGAGAATTATGCATTTAGATCCTGTTATACACATACAAAATATACCTATTCCAGTTGTGGATGAAATACGGTTTTTGGGAGTGATTTTCGATCGTAGACTTACTTTCCTTCCGCATGTTCTTCAACTGCGAAAGAAGTGCGAGAAGGCTTTGAATATTTTGAAGGTACTCTCCAGAACATCTTGGGGTGCCGATCGAACCTCCTTACTCCGTATATATGAAGCAATCATACTTTCCCGCATAGACTATGGGTGTATGGTATATGGTTCTGCTCGAGATTCCGTTTTACGGCGACTGGATACTGTGCACCACTCTGCTTTGCGAATCTGCTCGGGAGCATTTCGCACTTCTCCAGTTGAAAGCCTACACGTTATTTGTCACCAATTACCCCTTAACTTAAGACGTAAAAAATTTTCCGCTTTTTATCATTTTCGAACTATATCTCTACCAGGACATCCCGTATCTGAAATTACACTTCCAGTTGGTCTCCGCAGATTGTATGATGCCCGTCCATCTCATATTCCCCCGTTCTGTGAGCGAGCCAAAATTCTTGTGCATGACTCGAATCTTGATAAAATCATTATTAAATCAGCTGATATGCTATGCTTTCCGCCTTGGGACACTCCACAATTTTCCTTTTTAAATCCCTTTCTTGGATTTGATAAATTATCAACAGCTCCGATTATTTTCCTACAGCTTTATCTCTACCATCGCAATCGGTTCTCTTCATTTATACCAATTTTCACGGATGGCTCAAAATCAGATGACCATGTTGGTTGTGGAATCGTATTTCCATATGATACACTGAGCTACCGTCTTCATAATTGTTGCTCAGTATTTACAGCTGAGTTGATGGGTATTTTGTGTGCTGTACAGAAAATTTCACTTTCTCCTCATCGAAAATTCATTATTTATACTGATAGCATGAGTGCGTTGGAAGCACTTTCTCATTATCATAATCGGATGCACCCGATAGCTAAACAAATTTTATTCACCTTGCATCTTTTGCAAAAGAAGGAATTTCAAGTCAATTTTTGCTGGATCCCTAGTCACATTGGCATTTCTGGAAACGAAATGGCAGATTCAGCGGCAAAATCAGCAACGAATAATTTGTCTCAGGGACTTCCTTATTGTGATATCAAAAAATTCTTCGCGAAACACATTTTCTCTAATTGGCAATTAATGTGGGACCTGCGAACACAAAATAAACTGCATTCCATCAAACCAACTATTGGATTGTGGTCTGTTCTCTCAATACGCGAGACTGATGTGAAATTGACTCGTCTCCGCATAGGTCATACGCGTTATACACACCGCCATCTCATTTTTGGCGAGACGGTGCCAAAATGCCCAACATGTCATGTGGATTTTACTGTAAATCATATTTTAATTGAATGCCCCGCTTTTAATCAAAATCGTGTTCAGTTTTTTAAAACATCGTCATTAACCTTGCAGGACTTGGTGGGTGAGAGATACCACCCGAACGTTTTCAAGTTTTTAAAATCTATTAATTTTTATATTTGCATTTAATATTGTGAACAATAATTTTATCACTTTGGTCATTAGTTTCAAATCATTCATTCAAACAAGTCTATTTTATAATATTGCATTATTATATTATACATGTTTTTATTTCTATCTGCTTTTATATTTTTACTAATGTATTATAACAACCATATTTTAATGTTTTACTTCTATTTTCATTTTTTACCATTTGCTTGGCGCAGCATGGCCAAATATGGCTCTTGCGCCAATAAACAACAACCAACCAACCCACCAACCCTTTCTAATCTGTTAAAGTTATTCAACCGAATTTGGACTGAGCAGAAGTTCCCTTTACAATGGTGCGAAGCTATTGTGATTCCAATTCTAAAACCCGGTAAGGATTCCTCCAATCCTCTGCATTACAGGCCAATTGCTCTGATGAGCTGCCTTTGCAAGACTTTTGAGCGCATGGTCAATGTTCGACTCGTATATGAATTGGAAAAACAAGGATGCATCTCTCCGTTGCAGAGTGGTTTCCGTCGAGGTAGATCTACTTTCGATAACCTCGTATTGCTGGAAACCAAGATACGCAACGCATTTGTCAGAAGGAACCACCTTGTTTCCATATTCTTCGATATGGAGAAGGCATATGACCGTGCATGGTGCTTTGGCATACTTTCAACACTTTTTAACTTTGGTTTTAGGACAACCTGCCAATTTTTTTACAGAATTTTTTATCGCATCATACTTTTAGAGTTCGTTTAGGAAAATTTTATTCTGATCATTTTATTCAAACTGAGGGAGTCCCACAGGGAAGTGTCCTCAGTGTCACACTTTTTATCCTTCATCTCAGCCAAATCCTTAATCATTTGCCTTCTTCTGTATCTTGTAGTTTGTATGTGGATGATCTGCAGATTTCTTATGAAGGTAGTAACATGAGTCTAATTGAGAGGCAATTGCAACACGCCGTGAATAAAGTAGTGGCATGGTGCAAGGGCAATGGATATGCTATCTCTCCTGGGAAGAGTCGCTGTTTACATTTTTGCAGGAAGAGAGGGATTCATCCAGATCCGAATATTTGCACTGAGAATGTTTCTATTCCTGTTGTGAACGAGATACGATTTTTGGGAGTGATTTTCGATCATAAACTGACTTTCCTTCCTCATATTTTATACCTGAGGAAAAAGTGTGAGAAGTCCTTGAATATTTTGAAGGTACTATCCAGAACATCTTGGGGAGCTGATCGAACTTTCCTACTCCGTATTTACCAGGTAGTAATTCTCTCCCGATTAGACTACGGTTGTATGATATACGGTTCAGCCCGTGCGTCTGTTTTGCGGCATTTGGATACCATTCACCATTCTGCTTTACGGATCTGCTCGGGGGCATTTAGAACCTCCCCGGTAGAGAGCCTGTATTCTATTTGTTACCAACTACCTCTTTATCTAAGACGAAAGAAGTTATCCGCTGTTTATTATTTTCGATCCAAGTCTCTGTCAAATCATCCCATTTCCCAAACATTACCAATTGGTCTTCGAAGACTCTATGATGTCCGCTCCTCTCACATTCTCGCATTCACTGAAAGAATCAAAGTAATTCTCCATGATTTAGATATTAATGATGTTTCCATAAAACCACATGATTTCTATTCCTTTCCACCCTGGGATACCCCTAAATTTTCCTTTCTGAATCCCTTCTCAGGATTCGACAAAAATTCAACTGCTCCAGTTGTTTTTCAACAGCTATTTAACTATCATCGCTGTCGGTATTCGTCATTCACACCAATATTCACTGACGGTTCCAAATCAATTGATCATGTTGGTTGTGGCATTGTACTTCCATCTGGTGTTATGAGCTATCGTATACATAAGTACTGTTCTGTATTCACTGCTGAGCTAGTAGCTATTTTTTATGCTCTCCAGGAAATTTCCTCTTTTGCTCAACGGAATTTTATTATTTATACCGATAGCATGAGTGCATTAGAAACCCTTTCTCTCTACCACAATAAGATCCACCCGATTGCTAATAGGATTCTGTTTACTTTGAGTCAATTGAAGATCGATGGTTTTAATGTCATTTTCAGCTGGGTGCCAAGTCATGTTGGTATCTCTGGGAATGAGATGGCGGATTCTTTAGCTAAATCTGCATCCTCTTTCCTAAACCAAGAACTCCCATACTGTGATGTCAAGAGACTATTGGCATGTCGTCTTTTGTTTACTTGGCAAGAAACGTGGGATTTATTGACCCACAATAAATTGCATTCTGTCATGCCGTCCATTGCTATGTGGCCGACTCTTCCTATCCGTGAGGCAGATGTCAAGCTAACACGCCTCCGTATAGGACATACGCGCTATACTCACAAACATCTGATCTTTGGCGAGAGGGCACCAATGTGTAAGACTTGTCATGTGGATTTAAGTACTAAGCATATTTTAATTGAATGCCCTGCTTACCATTCTCATCGTGTCAGCTTTTTCAATACATCATCTGTAATTCTAACCGACTTGGTGGGTGAGAAATACCACCCAAATATTTTTGCATTTTTAAAAGCTATTCATCTTATTACTTCCATCTAGCTAATTTTCAACTTTTTCATGTTTGTTATTGCTTCATTATGGAGTTGTTTCATTTACCTCACACTTTTCTTCTGTTTCATAATTATTTTCTTTCTGTAATACAGAAATTTTAAAGTTTTATTAGTTGATTGTTATATCGCTTATATTTTATACATTTTATCTCGGTTGGTATTAATTTATAATTGATTGATTGGGATCATATTAATGTGCTCTTAAATTAAACCATATGACTGGAGCAGTATGGCCGCAAATGGCTCTTGTGCCATTAAAATCTATATACCTGCCTACCTACCTACCTACCTACCTACCTCTATTTGAAAATCTCGTAGATAAATTGGACATATCGACATTAAAAACATTGGCACCTTACGTGGTTTCGAGTTAAAGATTCCAATCTTGAGATGACGTGGAATAGCTCAAAATTAAATATTAAATAACTTTTACAATGACATTTTATAGCTTAATTGTTTTGATAATATTTCATTTCGTACATAATTTGGATACTGATAAGATATTTCTTTTCTGAGGAAGCATGAATTTGATTCAAAACTTAAAATTCGTTTAAAGTATATTATTAACAATGAATTGAAACAGGTACAGAATCCTTAAAAATCGAAATTTCTTCCCCAAATATTGTTCCTCATTCGCAATATTCTAAAAATCACCAAAAATTCTGTATGTGGAAAAATTAAATAAAAAATATTCCGAATAAATATAAGGAGGTGTATAATAAGCTCTATCTCTTAATAATAATTTTTGATGTAACAAAAACAGTTAGCTAGCATTTGTGCTCTACAATTTTAATAAATTTAAATTAGCTTACTGCTCTTTAAATATAGTATAGAAAAAGATAACGAACTAAAAGAAACACTTCATTTGTCAACTATATCTCAGAAATATGGTATTCACTGATTAATGAAGCTCACCTTTTTGCTTCAGGCCTGACTTTTGATATTCAGTTTTTCTTCCGAGTATAAACGTAAGAAAATCAATTTCGTCTATTTTAAATTATTTATCTGATTCTAAAGAATTTAGATTTGTCTGTTGATACTTAAAGCTTTATTTGCGTAAATGATAACAAAAAATTCTTCTGAATTAGAAAGCTTGCGTTTGTTTTATTTGATAAGTGTAAGATTAATATCACCAACATTTGTTCCCGCCTTTTTCAGGGGAAGATCAGAAATCTCTTGTAAGGGATGACTGATCATAGAGAAAGCTTCATACGAAATTTGGCTTTTAAATATATCTAAACAGTTAATACGTTAATGGCTTTGAAATTAAATATTCTTCTTGATAACAGAAATTCTAAATGCTTTAAAAGACATCTTGTTAATTGTTTTATAAAACGGAAATTTGATATAATTATTTGTAAAGAAGAATATTTCCATTGGGAAAAGAATGAAATAATTTTAATTTCTTTTAGATAACTGAAATTTAATTTTAGAAGAACAGATGTACGAAATTATTTTATCGAAAATGATTAAGAATTTGGAAGAAATCTAACCTATTTTTAAAATAACCTCGGAAATCTTGGGATAGTGAATCAATTTTAGCATTAGAAAATTTATGGTAATTACACTGGGTGCCCACAAAGCATTACTTGATTTAAAAATTAAATAAATCAGCAATAGAAATAGGAAAGATAATCGCCTTTCGCGAAGTTTTTAAGGATAAATGCAGAAGTTTCACATTCAATTAAAAGGTAGTAATTTATGCTATAATTACTGTATATAAATTCTTTAAAGGAATTGTTCCAAGAACACTACAATCGATTTTAAAAGTGCGTTTTTCAAAGCAAAAATTATCTCTTACAAACAAGTAAATTTTTAGTTGATTTCAGTGGCGTTTTTGCAAATTTTTATTCGTTTTAGTGGAAGTGGACGCTCATGTCTCGAAATAATCTCCTAAAATGCTGCAGATTGTTTGGAAGATTTATATTTTCTTTTACATATTACAAGTAATAGCAGAGATTAGTATTACAAGAATATCGAAGCTAATTCAAGCCTTTTCTAGAAAATTTGGAATTGTGCAAAGTAAGGTTTTTGATCATGAGTATAACTGGAATTTATAAAACCATTTTATTTGCAAAGTAAAATATTGCAGAAAACATTGTTTTAGAGAAAAACCTGCAATATTATAAAGAAATTAAGGCATAATGGAATTATGAGAAAAAATACATTTAATTTCAAAATATACATCTCATTAAAATTAAAATTAATTAACAGAATTATTTGTTATTTTAGCTTTTTTTAGCTTTAAATCAAGCCAATATTTTGGATAAATGATATATGTTAAACATTATATTATAGAAGTACAACATTTTTTTCTTTGAAATGAGTTTACAATTATTATAATTAAAATATTTAACATTACAGTCTAGAAATTTATAAAATAATATTTTTTGTCATGTTGTCAGTAAATATTTAATAATATAAATTTAAGCAAATTCATAAAAAACTTCGAATTAGCTACACCAAACGCTATACTCTGATCGGAACAAAATAAACCACACAGTTTTCTCCAAAGTATGAACTACAAGCGTATGGTTATGAATAAAAATTTTAGAGACAGTCAAAGATTTATCATGCAATTTTAAATATATGACATTATTATTCAAACAATAGGCTGGAAATTAAAAAAAAGTATTCACTCAATCTAAATTCTTTAGTTCAGACCTAAAATGTCCACCAAAATTCATAGTCATATTGTAATTATATTTTGTTTTATTATATTTTGAGTTATTTAATTTGAAGTAAGCAAGAAATAAGTAAAAAATCAATTTTGAAAAAAAAATGCCTTTAAAGTATACAGTAATATATTTTAATAATCAATTATGTTTGTATATACTTAAAATTCACCATATGTATAGGTTATACCTTCTTTCTCCTCAGCTTTTAATAATTTTCCTTTTTTAATCGTTTTATTTTATTTCTGGCAATTTTTGCATTTGGCAATGAATGCCACTTAGATCCATTTATTCTGTCTTTGTCGAGCTCAGTAAAGGCTCTAACTGCATTTGCACCAGGATACACGCCAGTAACCTTAAGTATAATCAGTAATCCATAAAACCTTTGTTAAAATGTATTACAGGCACAATATCTGAGAGTTCGTAGCTCAACAAAGACATCTTTAGGTACAAATCTCCATAAAACACCATTGAAACTCTCTTTGGCATTTTTCGTTTTTTAGTGGAAAACATTTCAATATTTAAAACTAAATTTGGGTTTATACACATTTTTAATATATTTTTGACTCTTTAAATAGGTACTTCCGTTAATTTAAATGTCCACTTCCGGTTTTCAGATCATTACGAAAATATTAATATCTTGATTTCTAATTAACGTAGAGACAAAAGTAAACCGGTTTTGGATAGCTCAAAGACTGGTCTATCCAATAAAATCTATTTAAAAATGCCATTCCTTTGTTGAGAAAATCGATCTTTTCAACGTGTTCGGATACCTTAAGCAAATTTGTCAGTCCGTATTGAAATACATGTAAATACGATTGCTGCAAAATGTAAAGAATCTAAATCGATAAAGGTTGTTACCCATTTTTAATATCTGAAGTTTAGAGCCATATCAAATTTCTAAAGATATTCATCACGGGGTTAAATTTCTGTACTTTTGTATGTCTGCAGTTTAAAATGTCATTTGAATGTCATTTTTTAATGTCATTTGGACTGGGAAAGACATCAAGTGTATCAGCACTTATGCACACAGAATGATGACGATGACTTTGTCCAGTGATATCATAAGGTTTGAGCTATATACAATTACGAATATCTGATGCATATTTTTCGTCTGAGTAAATTTATCAAACATCATCTGAGTAAATTTACCAACAATTTATTAAATGAATCAATTAACAGATAATTCAGTTCTAAAAATATTGAAGTATTATCTTGTTATCTCAAATACAGAACCATCAAAAATTCACAATTTTATCACATTATTTGAAAATTTGATTATAACATTTCATCTTTACAAACATATAAAAAAGTGTAATGAAGTTCAAGTATCTGTAAAACGCTCTTTATTTTCAACAATAATTTACAGAAATGCTCATTCCTTGTTCTATCTGCAGAATTTATAGGGATGTTATTTGCCTCCTCGTTTGATTGTTATATATTCTTTCTGTATATTCCAGACTTGTTATTCATATCTTTTACCAACTTGAACTCTTCCATTAATTTGTAGTAAATGCTTTTACTAATGGACAGTTCAGTTATATTAACGTACCATTTTAAAGCAACACTAGGGCTATTTTGACACCGAATTCGTACTTTTGAATCGCTGTCAGATGACGAGGAGTCAGATACACCAGAGCTGCCACCCCCTCTCCAAACCTCGACACCAGCCGGGTTTCTGGGAATGAATTTCTTTTTTAAAGCTAACACATTTAATGCAATTGAAAAAAATTTCAACAGTTCGTTAGAAATAATTGAAATAAATGAAATTATTTTGTATGAAAATTAAACTAACTAGAAACAATGCATGTGATTGAAATATAAATTAAAATCAATTTGCTTCGAATAATGATACCAATTAAAACCAAATACAAGTGTTACACTAATACAACTAATTTTCATATTATTGTCGCTTATCATTTCTATCAGAAATTATTAATGTAATTCTGCTTCATACTCTTTCCGTCATTTAATTATAATTAAATATAATTTTGCTTCGTTTATAGTATTCGGTTTACAGAAAAATATTGCATGAACTGGCATTATTGTTATTACAGTTGTAATAATTTAATTCGATCAAAAAGATGAAAATTTACAAAGCATTGAGATTTTCTGCATCAAATGAAATAATGCCTGACTTATTGACATTATCGATTCCCTTTTGTGTTATAAAAAGCAGACAAGTCATCCTATGAATGATAAAGTAATTGAATTCTTGTGATATGTTGCATGTTATCTTCCGCCTTTAAAAGCATTATAAAAAGGACAGCAAAATGGCAACACAAGCGAAGTAAGATCTGAAATATTCGTATATATTCGTATTCGTATAAAAATCAATTAATTTTGAAATTCAGGGAATAGAAGAAGAAATCGTATGAACCAATATTAGAGCAATGCATATTTTATACGAAAGATGTTTTGTATTCAAAATCTGTATTTATTACATTCATTATTTTTTGCATTATTCGTTATATTTCATTTATAATTTCTTACACTTCTTATTGAAATAGAATGCATAAAATGTTCCAATTTCCCAACATCTTTAATATAATGCTTTGTAGATTTGTGTTTAGGAAGTTAGCATTATTTCTCTTTCAACAAATGGTTCAGTGAACATATGAGATTAACTGCTTTTATTGTTTGCTTAGAATTTCATTCAACTTTTGGAATTTAATTTTCATCAATATGTCTCTTTTTTCTGCTTTTATGAATGTGTATATATATATATATATATATATATATATATTGTAGATTTTGCACATTGAAGACAACATGAGACACCTATCGCGTCATAAAATATAACGAAATATAGAATTTTTGAAAAGTTTTTTTTGGAAAGAAACTTTAAACTCTATAATGCACTTTCTTCTGATATAAAACTCGTTTCAAATATTCATTATTTGATTAAGTATTTTTTTAAAAAAAGATTTAAATTCGGGCATTTATAGTTATGTTTATACACTAGATGGCGACACTAAAATTTTAACACTGGATTTCTGGCATTGTGATGTGTTGCGTCTACAGATTTCAAACTAAGGAACTTACTTTATAATATTCAAGACTGAAAAAAATGAGTTATGAATTTTCAATTTATGCATTTCACAAAGTTTTTCTTTCCCTTTGAAACAATATTTTATATTGTAAAAGTATTTTGTTTTTCTTGTGCCTGATGAGTATCGGCGAATGATAATTATCTTTAATCGTAAACATGTGATATGTTAAGTCAGAATTAACAGAACTTTTTTTTTTCTTACTATCAGTTTTCATTTTAAGAATAGCTAGTAAGCCTTGACATTTTCGAATGTTCTTTACTATACAGGATTTTAAAAATCAATAAGATAGTTGCAAAAATAAGCATTCAAATATTGTGGATATTCAGATTGATTCAAAATTCTACCTAAAAACTATTAAAGAGGATAGGACCCAGGTAGAAAAATTGGTCACGATCACATAAAAATTATGATCGGAAAAGGTCAATAGGATTACCCAAAGGATGCTCATCAATAGGGCTTATTTTTCTCTGTTGATATACAGAATGCGAACGGAGACAATACAATAATTTATGAATATTAAGATAGAGAATACGAATAGGAATTTCCAGTTACCTATGTAAATTGGTTGTTTCTGAATAGATATAGAACATTCCGAATAGATAAGTTCGATTACCTACATATGTATTCATCTCTATCGGAATCTAAGACAATGATTTTCTAGCAAAGAATCTTCGTAGGCTGGTGGGAGTTCCATCTTCTTAAATTTATTTTTTACTTATTCATTATATAAAAAAAGTATTGTAAACATTGAAATATTCGAACTCGAGATTTTATTCGGTTTTAGAATCCATGAATATGAATAATGGAGTTTCTTAAACTGTATCTTTCTATTTTTGAAAACAACTCAAACATGCATTGAGCAAGGCGGATGAAAATTAGTATACAATTCTTAAGAAATACTTTGTAGATTTCTGTTAAATTTTGAACGAAATCTAGTCAGAAGAAGTCTACCTATTTTGCTTTCTAAATACAATTGAACTCTATAACTAGAAAATGCAAAGAGATATATAAACAAATTTTTTTCTCATTTTTAGCATTTATTTATGTAATTTTGAATAAAATTTATCAAAATATCGATCATTTGTTTGTTTGTATTATCTCAATCATGCAAATGTAATATTCGAAACGCAGAACGGAATGAGATATAGTAAGTGATCTTGTAACTACAACGGTATTCGTATATCAAATTTTTGTATAATCGGTTGAAAAAAAAGCGTCCAAATACATATTGAATTTTTAGGTATTTATATATTAACCACGTATCATCTATTATTTAGAAAAAGAAATTGTCAAAAATGGCCCACTGGATTCAATAAAAATGCTAGATTCATGCGAAATATTTATATTTCGCACTCATTGTTCATCATCAGAAAACATCTACGGCCTTGTCCATGGCCAACATTTTTGAATGTATTAGTTTCTTTTTTAACATATTTTTCTTATTTTTTTAATTTAGTGGGAAATAAAATATTGGAGGACAATTTTTATATACTACTCTATTTTAAAAAATCATATCATCAACCAATTCTTCAATTAATTTATTTTTGGTCAATTACAATACTTACTCTTTGTATACTTAGGATACGAGAAAAAGAAAAACTGTCAATATAACATGTGAATAATTTGAATTTTATATTTTAGACAAAGTACCCCATCTAAATTTTTATCAACTATTAATCTGAACATATGCTAAAATTTAATCTTAGTTTTTAATGAATTCAGATTTAGTTTGAATTAACTCCATATTTTTTACTGCTAATGCGTTATATCATTGTTATATCTGATGCTTATATATTTTATGCATGCTTATACCTGAATTATTTAAAAGTACTGATCACGATTCGCCATAGAGCTTCATTACTATGGCAAATCGCGATCTGTTTTTATAGTTTCTACCTAATAAATGATATTTCATGAATTATGTCATTATAAACAAGCATAAACATTTTAGTTGCCTGAAGAAAATAGAAGGAAAAACTAACAGAAATGCTCAAGTTGAAACTTTCTCGTTGCTAGCCGCCTTTGGTGATCAACATGCTCGTCCGTATTATTAAATATCTAAGCTGATAAATAAATATGATGGATGTATTTTTTGAATTTTATCATCTTGTAATTTCATAACATAAACTCAATTGAGTGAATGTATCGCAGCTATAAAAGAGTACATCTACTATGAAATAAAAGGTGAAGTGAAAAGCCTATAATGGAGTTAAAAGCAGGCAACTGAATATTTTGATAGCTGAGTTTGAATTCCATCATATCATTTAAAAATACTGTTACTTTTATACATCCAATTGCATTAAAATATATTATTTAATGCAATTGGGTCCAACTGGGCCCAAGAGTAAGATTTAGCTACTTCATGTCTCGCATTCGCTTGAACAACCCCTTTTTACAGGGGGGGGGGGGTACATTCACACACCTCACAGATAGAACACAGAAGAAGAACAACCATGCTCGAACCGGGACTCTCCAATCCTATGATTGGACGCCGGCTTATACTTTGTCATATATATATTGGATATACAGATTCAGGCTAAAAACCTAAAAAAAGATTTTTAATAACACCAGGATTATACGACTAGCTACAAAATTTAATTTCATTAGCCCCTTCATCTAAGAATTTATTTAACCTTGTAATCAGATGACATTTCCTGTTTGACAACTTTATTGTTATTCCAGTTCCTCTAAATTGATAAATGTCACTTGAGACATTATGGCTTTACCCAGAGATTAGGTTTGGGATTTAATTGGCATAAGAGTTTCTCATATATTCCATATTTAAATACTAAAAATTTAATAACTCGATGCACATGTCAGATAAGTAGCGCAAGAAGTCAATGTGTATGACAACATTCAGAGAATGTAGTTCTATGTAAAATGTTTTGTTGCAGAAGCTATCAAGCAGCAGATATACAAATTATTTAATTAAAATTTTTAGCAAATATTAACCCTAGAGAACTAACTTATCGTCAAAGGCAGACAGTGAAAAATAAAATCTATACATTCGACGAGCGAATGTATGCTGCAGTGTCAAATGTTGGGCGAAAAAATTTAACTTTGGTAACTAGGTGAGCATCCTGTAAACAAGTAATATATATTAAAAAATTTTTAAGTCAATTCCTACTTAGGTCAACAAAAAAAAATTATTTTAGTTACTATTTATTATTTATATATATATCTTGCATTATTTATGATCGGGTGTCGCGTCAGGAATCTCAGAGCTTGGCGACCATTTGATGATATAGTGACGGATTTGGCGACAAAATAGAAATTACTGGACAAATTTAATTAATTAATTAATATTTGAAAAAAACTATTTAAATCAAGCGTCATCCACAACAAATTTTAAAAAATTTATATTTGAACTTGAGTGGATGAATAAAAAGTATTTTATTAACAACTGAAAGTTTGAGCAAGATATATAAACACATTTATGTGTGTGTGAACTAATAGTAGGAATTGAAAAAGAGCATATGTTAGTTTAGTAACAAATCACTACTAGCAGAAAAAGGAAAAGCAGATAAATATTTCAGGATACTTTACATGAATAATCCTTCTAACAACGACAATCTCTATAAAACGAGTTTAAAAGCGAATTTTGTTCGAAATAAACTTCCAAGCAGTCAAAAATAATGACATAAGATTTATTTTCAAATAAATAACCTCTGTAAAATGATATGAATATTTATTTTTTTCCTCCTCGATTAAAGAAAATAGCCAATTCATTTTTAAGTCAATTCCTACTTAGGTCAACAAAAAAAAATTATTTTAGTTACAGGCGACAAGAAACAGACTATGCCTGACGAAAAATGAATTAACTTCGAGATGGAGGGATGAAGACCCTGCGAATGTAATATGGATGATCATTGAAACTCCTATTTAATTGAATGTAAATGAAATGGAATGAAACCGCTTGTAAAGGTGTAAATTAAATTTCACGTTTCAAACAAAATAATGACTGGCCTGTTCATTCGAATGAAGATATTTCCGTTCAATTATTTCTCTAAAAGATTGGGATTTTATTTTCAGAGAGGAGAGAAACAGATTACACTTAGCTCATATACAAATGTCGTCAGAAACAGCTAAAATACCCGAAGTTGTAACAAAAATATGATGTTAAATTGTAATTTTAAAAGCATCTTCAAATCATAACACTTTTGAAAGAAAGTGCGTGATTGCTGTTTGGTTGTTTCGGTTTTTTTGGCGCAAAAGCCATGTTTGGCCATGCTGCGCCAAGCAAATGGTAATAAAAAAGGCCGACAATAAAAACACACACATTAAAAAACATAAAAGCGAAAGGGATCAGCATGAAAATGCAGGAAATTAATTTGCAATTATGTTAATGATTTAAAAAAAATACTGATGTGATGAAAGTGTTAGAATGAAGCAAAGTAAAAGGTGAAACATGAATAAAAGTCAAAATTACTAAATAGAAGAATAAAAGCCAATGGTTTTTAGAAACTTGAAAATATTTGGGTGGTGTGTTTCACTCACCAGGCCCTGTAATTTAAGAGAAGGCGAGTAGAAAATTTTTCGACGATAAACATTAAAATCGGGACATCCGATTAAGATATGTTCAATACTAAAAGCAATGTTACAAGTGGTACACATTGGCACCCTTTCACCGACGATGAGGTGACGATGAGTATAGCGAGTATGTCCTATACGGAGACGGGTCAATTTCACATCAGCCTCCCGTATAGGTAGAGCAGGCCAAAACCCAATTGTGGGTTTTATTGAATGTAGTTTGTTCTGGATCTGCAGATCCCATGATTTTTGCCAAGTTGTAAATACTTGATAAATAAATAAATTTTTGACGTCACAATATGGGAGGGCCAGGGACAGAGATGTTGATGTAGATTTAGCTGCAACATCAGCTTTTTCGTAGCCCGAAATACCGACGTGACTCGGAACCCAGCAGAGAAGAATATTAAAGCCCCTGTCTTTTAGTTTCCGCAGGTTAAACAAAATTTCAAAAGCAACTGGATGCATATGGTTGTGGAAATGAGCAAGTGTTTCCAAAGCACTCATACTGTCAGTATATATGATAACACTACGCTGAGTAGAGAGTGAAATTTCCTGTAGTGCGTAAAATATTGCTACCAACTCAGCAGTGAAAACAGAAGAAACGTTGTTTAGACGATAGCTGAGTGTATCAGATGGAGTTACAATGGCACAACCAACATATCCATCTGATTTTGAGCCATCTGTAAACACTGGGGTAAAAGAAGAATACTGAGAGAGGTGCTGATGAAAAAGTTGTTGGAAAATAACAGGATTAGTTGAAAATTTATCAAACCCCAAGAAAGGGTTCAAAAAGGAAAAATTGGGAATATCCCAAGGATGAAAAGAATAAAAATCAAGAAATTTAATGGCAACATTATTAAGGTCCGAGTCGAGCAGGGAATTTTTGACTCGCCGACAAAAAGGAAGAATATGATAAGGTCGGGCATCATAAATTCTTTGAAGGTTTTCAGGAAAACCCATGCAATGAATGGGATGGTTTGGGACAGATTGTGCACGAAAATAAAAAAAAGTAGAAAATTTTTGACGCCGCAAACAAAGTGGCAACTGATGACAAATTACATATAAACTCTCAACTGGAGAAGTGCGGAAAGCACCAGAGCAGATCCTGAGAGCAGAGTGATGGACAGTATCAAGATGTCTCAAAACAGAAGGGCGGGCAGACCCATAAACCATACAACCATAATCCACTCGTGAGAGAATGACCGCTTGGTATATACGGAGTAGTGAGGTCCGATCGGCTCCCCAGGATGTCTTGGAGAGAACTTTTAAGATATTCAATTTTTTTCGCATCTCTTCCTCAAGTTTAAAATATGTGGAAGGAAAGTGAGTTTACGATCGAACGTCACTCCCAAAAATCTTACTTCAGTCACAACTGGAATTGGTGTATCGCGTATCTTTACAACAGGATCTAAATGCATATTTCTCTTCTTACAGAAGTGAACACATTGACTCTTCTCAGGAGAGATAGTGTGACCATTTTTATTACACCAAGTAACAACTTTATTAACTGCATTTTGTAATTGCTGTTCGATTAAATTCATGTTACTACCTTCGCATGAAATCTGCAGATCATCAACATAGAGACTGGCTTGGACAAATGAAGGCAAATACTTTAAAATTTGACTAAGATGCACAGTAAAAAGTGTGACGCTGAGGACACTGCCTTGTGGAACACCCTCAGCTTGTATAAAATGATTTGAATAAAAACTACCAACACGAACTCGAAATATACGATGAGATAAAAAGTTCTGTAAAAATATGGGCATGTTTCCTCTAAAACCAAATTTAAAAAGTGTAGAAAGTATGCCATAGCGCCACGCACGGTCATATGCTTTCTCAATATCAAAGAAAATGGAGACAAGGTGGTTCCTCTTGACAAATGCGTTCCTAATTTGGGTTTCCAATAAAATAAGATTATCAAATGTTGATCTGCCTCTACGGAAACCACTCTGAAACTGGGGTATGCATCCTTGTTTCTCCAATTCGAAGATTAGTCGAGCATTGACCATGCGTTCAAAGGTCTTGCAAAGACAATTGGTAAGGGCAATAGGTCTATAGTTCAGAGGGTTTGATGGATCTTTTCCAGGTTTTAGAATTGGAATTACAGTAGCTTCGCTCCATTGTTTAGGGTATTTATGTTCCGTCCAAATTCTGTTAAAAAGTAGCAACAAATTAGATAAGCAGGTTATATTTAAATGGCGAAGCATGCTATAAGTTATTCCATCTGGCCCCGGACTTGTGTCTCCGGCTTGGGACAGAGCCGTTTTCAATTCAAACATCCTGAATTCAGAGTTGTATGTTAAAGTATTTCGGTCATTAAAATGCAAAATCAATCGTTCCGTAGGATTCTTAATTTCCAGAAATTCAGAACTATAGGAATCAATTGCGGAAACTTGTGCGAAGGCATGACCGAGAATATTAGCTACGTCTAATGGGGAGGAATGCACTAAATTTCCTATTTTTAAAACAGGACTAAAAGTTTCACTATAAATCCCATTTGCAGCTTTTATCCTTTTCCACAAAAGTTTGGGGGAAGTTTAGGATGTGATCGAAGACACAAACTTAATCCAAGATTCCCTCTGACTACGTCTGCGAATCCGTCGAGCTAAGGCTTTGGCTTTTTTAAAAGCCACAAGATTTTCTATCGTAGGGTACCTTCTAAAAATATTCCAGCATTTTTTCTGATTCTTATAGCTATCGCGGCAAGCTTCATTCCACCACGGTCTGCGAAATTTTCTCAGACGTAGGGAGGTCTTTGGAATGGTGGCATTTGCAGCACTTATTATGCTTTCAACGACTTGTTGCACTGCTTCCGTGATATCGTAAGTATTGACCATGATCTCGGTGATTTCTGCCAAATGAGTGAAAGCTTTCCAGTCTGCTCGCTGGAATAGAAAACTCGGAGGACAAGGAGTCGCACCGCCGCTATCAGCATGTGAAACCATAATGGGAAAGTGATCACTATTGTACAGATCTTTGCTTAATGCAAAATTCAGCAATGGCATGAGCTCAGGAGAACATATGGCCAAATCAACACTATGGAAGCGGCGTGTGGGTTCATGAAAGTAAGTCTTCTCATCATTATTAAGGAGACAGAGACAGTTATTAGAAATAAATTGCTCGATCTGTCGCCCACGAGAATTAGTACTTTCTGAACCCCACCAAACACTATGCCCGTTGAAATCGCCTAGAATAATAAGTGGTTTAGGAAGCTGGTCCACTAAATTGTCAAGATGTTGTTGACTAAGGACACCATGAGGCGGTAAATATATACTACAGACTGTGACTAATGTTCGTGTGTGAACTTGCACAGCCACAGCCTGTAGAGGTGTATGTAAAGTAAGAGGTGTACTCGGATATAGATTTGAAGTGAAGATACAGACACCACCAGAACTCCGAGATCCTGTGCCTGTATCTTTCCTAGTACAGTTATAACCGCGCAATTTTAATGGAATATTGGGTGTTAAGAAGGTTTCTTGAACACCTAAACAAACTGGATGAAATTTGTTTAAAATTGTCTTGATGTCTGGAAGTTTGGAGCGAATGCCGCGACAATTCCAAGAAAGGAAGGTACCCATTAAGAAATAGAATTTGGCGGAGAACGATTAGAGGCATTAGTTGGAGTTGCTTGGATTTCGCAACTCATTTCCAAGTCATCTTTATCCTCTGATGGATGTAATGTAATATCTGGGCTATTTAAAGTGCCACCAAAAATGGATGGTAAGTCCTTGTGGACAACACCTTTTTTCGCTAGCCCCAAAGCGACAGAATTTTTTGAAGATCTTTTAAGTTTTAATGAGAGTTCCGATTTTGAAATGTCATTTTTTGCAAGCTTTAGCTTCAGCGAATTCTTTGTTTTTTTCTTTGGAGCTCTTTTTGATGTCGGGGGTTCCAATTCTGGAATTGGATTACTTTTTATAGATTCGTCAGAATCAGACTCTGATACCCCTCAGGTGCTCACCTTCTTTAGGTGAGTACGGGTGTCCCAATCCCGAGGTACCTAGGGATCTTTACTCCCTTTCAGTTCGCTCTCCTCTACGCCTTTTGCTTTCTGCTGTTTCTTTCCTTCCCTCGACGGCAAGTGAGGGAGCTCTCCATGAGAAGCTGTCGCCGCTCTGTTTGCTTCTTGCTTCTCATGGACAGCCAAAAACCCCACGTGTTGACCGTGCGTGGCGACCCATTAGACGGGTGGTGCACTGTGGTCCCCGGTGTATCAATCGGCCGGTAGCTATCAACCTAAGTTGTTAGTCTGCTAGGGATCAAGCGAAGGGGTTACTCCTTGGGCTTGGCGTTAAGGGTGGTCACTGTCCCCGGGGGTAACTCCGAGCGTATAGGTTCCGGCTAGCACCAAGGTAAGCGCCGAGGCTGGGAATGGCCAGAGCCGGTGGCTGCCTTCCCTTGTTGGGCTCCGTAGTGGACGGTGCCGTCGGACCCGAATCTTTTCTGATATCGTATGGGCTCCTCCAAACGTGGTCCCTTCAGTGGGCATCATAAAGTTCCATCTAATTTTAATTCAATTAACCACTTTGACTCCTTTTACGTTTTGAAAAGAATTTCGGACAATAATGAAACTTTTTCAAATGTCTCCCCATTTTTAGTCCAAAAGGCCGTAACTGCAACTGTTGGTGAAGTTACATCTATTAAGAAGATGCGTTCTGGTGACTTGTTGGTAGAGGTGAATTCTCGAAAACAAGCCCAGCAGCTTCAAAAACTAAAAGCCTTAGCAACAATAGCCATTACAGTAAGTTCTCATCAATCTCTGAATACTTCCAAAGGTGTCGTTACCTGCGGAGAAATGTTAAATGTCCCCATAGAGATAATAAAGAAAGAAATGAAACCACAAGGTGTAATTGACGTTCGCCGCATAAATATAAGGCGAGATGGACAGCTTATTGAAACTAAACACCACATTCTGACTTTTCAGACACCAAACTTACCCGAATACACTTATGCCGGCTATATTAGATTACCAGTCCGTCCATACATTCCAAACCCTCTTAGATGTTTCCAGTGCCAGCGCTTTGGCCACTCAAAGGCAAATTGCCGCGGGTCACTTACTTGTGCCCGTTGTGCTGGTAAAGGGCATGAGAGCCAGCAGTGTTCCGAACAAGAAAAGTGCGTGAACTGCGATGGCAGCCATCCCTCTTATTCTCGATCCTGCCCGCGTTGGGTACTGGAAAAACAGATTACAACAGTCAAAATTAAAGAAGGTATACCATACCCTGAGGCCAGGCGAAAGGTGCAAATACAAACTCCTAAGCCTGGTATTAGTTATTCTTCTGCTGTAAAGAAATCATTTTGTGAAAACTGCTCCTGTAATAATTGTAAAAAAATTGCCATAAAATCTAAAAACATTGAGAAAAAATCAGATTCCGATACCGAAAATTCCACAAGTTCACCTGAAACTTCTCCACCTGTAAAACCAAAATCGAAATCAAAACGCAAATCTCAAAATTCACTAACACTGCAGCTTGCGAAGCGCGGCCTTTCGCATAAAGACCTAAATGTAAAATTTAAAAAATCCAAAGCGAAAAATTCCGTCGCCTTAGGTTTAGCGACGAAAGGTGTGGTCCATAAGGACTTATCATCTATCTTTGGTGATGCACCCAATATTAACCCTGACATAAAATTGCATCCATCTGAGGATGATGATGACTTGGAGATGAGTTGCGAAATTCAGACATCTCCAACTACCGCCTCTTGTCTTTCCTCTTCAAAAAGACTCTCTTAATGGGTACCTTCCTTTCTTGGAATTGTCGTGGCATAAGGACCAAACTTCCTGACATCAAGTCCATTTTCAACAAATTTCATCCAATCTGTTTTGGTGTTCAAGAAACCTTCTTGACACCCAATATTCCGATTAAATTGCGTGGTTATAATTGTACTCGTAAAGATGCAGACACAGGAGCTCGCATATCTGGAGGTGTCTGTATCTTCACATCCAATTTATATCCGAGTACACCTCTTACTTTAAGCACATCTCTGCAGGCTGTGGCTGTACAAGTTCACACAAGAACATTGGTCACAGTCTGCTGCATTTATTTACCTCCTCATGATGTCATCTGTCAGCAAGAACTCGACAACTTAGTGGACCAGCTTCCTTCACCTTTCATCTTACTCGGTGATTTCAATGGGCACAGTACCTTGTGGGGTTCAGATAGCACAAACTCGCGTGGAAGGCAGATTGAGCAGTTTATTTCCAATAACTGTCTCTGCCTGCTGAATGGTGAAGAGAAAACCTACTTCCACGAACCTACTCGTAGCTTCCACAGTCTTGATCTGGCCATTTGTACACCTGAACTGCTACCATTCTTCACTTTAACAGTTAGTAATGATCTTTACGGCAGTGATCACTTTCCCGTTATTGTCTCGCATACTGAAGGGGATGGTGCGACTCTGCACCAACCTCGTTTCATATTCCAGCGAGCACATTGGGATGAATTCGCACTGTTGGCAGATATCACTCAAACTATGGTCACTACATCAGACATCTCGGAAGCTGTTCAATGTGTCCTTGAAACCATTATAAACGCCGCTAATAATACTATACCGAAATCTTCCCCACGTCTAAGAAAATATCGCAGACCGTGGTGGAATGAAGCCTGCCGCGACAGTCATAAGAAACAAAAGAAGATGTGGAATATATTTAGAAGGTACCCGACAACAGAGAACTTGGTCGCTTTTAAGAAATCCAAAGCGCTTGCTCGTCGTATTCGCCGCCGCAGTCAGAGAGAATCGTGGATATCATTTGTTTCCTCAATAACATCCAATACTTCCAGTAAGACTTTGTGGAGAAAAGTAAAGGCCGCTAGTGGGATATATAGTGAATCTTCCATTCCTGTGTTAAATACCGGAAATGAAATACATTCCGCCCCATTAGACATAGCCAATATTCTGGGTCAAGCATTTGCACAAGTTTCCGCAATAGATTCATATAGTCCCGGGTTTCTGGCAATCAAGAATCTTGCGGAACAGATGCCTTTGCGTTTTAATGACCAAAGTACTTTTTCATACAACTGTGAATTTAGAATGCATGAACTGGAAGCAGCGTTATCTAATGCCCATGATACCAGTCCCGGTCCAGATGGAATCGCATATAACATGCTTCGTCATCTGAAAAAAACTTCACTTTCCAATCTACTGTTTCTATTTAACAGAATATGGACGGAGCAAAAATACCCAACAAAGTGGTGCGAAGCTATTGTGATTCCGATCTTAAAACCTGGTAGAGAACCATCGAATCCTCTGAACTATAGGCCAATTGCTCTGACAAGTTGTCTTTGTAAGACCTTCGAGCGCATGGTCAATGCTCGCTTGATGTATGAACTGGAGAAACAAGGATGTATATCTCCATTGCAGAGTGGTTTCCGTAGAGGTCGATCTACCTTCGACAATCTCGTATTACTGGAAACACAAATCCGCAATGCATTTGTCAGGAGGAATCACCTTGTCTCCTTATTCTTCGACATTGAAAAAGCCTATGACCGTGCTTGGAGCTTTGGCATACTTTCAACACTTTTTAACTTTGGTTTTAGGGGAAATTTACCCATATTTTTACAGAACTTTTTATCTCATCGAACATTTCGAGTTCGTGTAGGGAACATTTATTCAAATCATTTTATTCAAGCTGAGGGAGTTCCCCAAGGAAGTGTCCTCAGTGTTACACTTTTTAATGTTCATCTCAGTCAAATTTTGAATCATTTGCCTTCATCCGTTAATGGAACCCTTTATGTTGACGATCTGCAGATCTCATGCCAGGGTAGTGATATGAATGTAGTAGAGCAATTATTGCAAAATGCTGTGGACAAATTGGTGGCTTGGTGCAAGAACAATGGACACACTATTTCGCCAGAGAAGAGTCGCTGTGTGCATTTCTGTCGCAAACGGAACTATCACCAGGATCCTAACATTCAAATACAGAATGTTCCAATTCCTGTTGTGAATGAAATACGTTTTCTGGGAGTGATTTTCGATCGGAAACTGACCTTTCTTCCACACATCTTACACCTACGGAAGAAGTGTGAGAAATTATTGAATATTTTAAAAGTACTCTCCAGAACATCTTGGGGTGCCGATCGAACCTCTCTTCTTCGTATTTATCAGACAATAATTCTCTCTCGAATCGATTATGGTTGCATGGTATATGGCTCCGCCCGTTCAACTGTTTTGCGGCGACTGGATACCGTCCATCATTCCGCTTTGCGCATTTGCTCTGGTGCGTTCCGCACTTCTCCAATAGAAAGTCTCTACGTTATTTGCCATCAGCTACCACTTTGTTTAAGACGTCAGAAATTGTCCGCTACGTTTTATTTCAGAACACAATCCCTTCTAAAGCACCCATTAAGAGAAATATCTCTACCAATTGGCCTTCGCCGTCTTTATAATGCCCGTCCTTTTCATATTCTACCATTTTGTGATAGAACCAAAATACTCTTGCATGATTCGGATCTTGACACAGTTCATGTTAAAGCTGTTGACTCGTTTAGTTTCCCACCCTGGGATATTCCTCAATTTTCCTATTTGAATCCTTTCAGAGAATTTGATAAATCTTCAACCTCTCATATTGTTTTCCAACAGTTTTTTCTACTACATCGTTATCGGTATTCATCTTTTGTGCCAATTTTCACGGACGGCTCGAAATCGGAAGATTATGTTGGTTGCGGCATAATTCTTCCTTCTGATACACTGAGCCACCGTCTACACAACTGTTGTTCCGTTTTTACTGCTGAGTTGGTGGCTATCTTCTTTGCACTTCAAAAAATTTCAACCTCCACTCAGCGTAAATTTGCCATTTATACCGATAGCATGAGTGCTTTAGAGACCCTTTCACACTACCACAATCGGATGCATCCGATTGCTATTAGAATTTTATTCACTTTACGTCTTTTAAAAAATGAAGGCTTTCAGTTTATTTTCTGTTAGGTTCCGAGTCACGTAGGCATTCATGGAAATGAAAAAGCAGATTCAGCTGCAAAATCTGCAACGTCATTTTTGAGCTTTGGACTTCCCTTTCATGATATTAAAACGTCCATCTCTCGCCACATCTGTTCTAAATGGCAAAAGTCATGGAATCTGCAGATCCAAAATAAGTTACATTCTGTGAAAACTGACATTATTTTGTGGCCTGTACATCCTATACGTGAGATGGATGTTAAATTGACCCGTCTCCGTATAGGACACACTCGTTTCACCCACAAACATTTAATATTTGGCGAAAATGCGCCTACATGCAACAGATGCCGAGTAAATTTTACTATTCACCATATTTTAATTGACTGTCCTGTTTTCAGTTCTTATCGTGTTCTTTTTTTTTACCTCGTCTTCCTTGACTTTACAAGACTTGGTGGGTGAAATACACCACCCAAATATTTTTAAATTCTTAAGAGCGATTGGTCTCTATACTTGTATTTAGCATTATTTTCCTATTTCGTATTTTAACATTTGGTTTCGACTTTGCATAAGTTTTTTAAATTTCGATTAATCATAAATTGTTCGTTAAAACTATCTTTTATTTTCAAATTATAGAATCTTTTATCATATTTTAGGCTGCTTTATCTTCATATGTGAACTTCATAAAAAATAAATGTGCTTTCAAACCTTTCCTTATGTTACCACATGATTGGCGCAGTATAGTCAAGTGTGGCTCTTGCGCCAATAAACTATACAAAACCAAACCAAACCAGACTCTGATATTTTTTTAGGGCTATTAGTTTTAACTGTTAGTTTCAAGCAATTTTCACATGAACAATTTGAGCAAAAATGTTTTTGTACAGCCGAGGCATAACTGACACCTTGAGTAGGGGTCTGAGATTCAATTTTACTTCTGGCTTCAGGATAAGTTATATTTTCTTTTATTTTTAAAGTTGTGACCTGTTTTTCTAAATCCCAGCGTGGGCAAAATCGAGCATACGAAGGGTGATCTCCGCCGCAGTTCACGCACTTTTCTTTTGCGTTGCACTGCTGGCTATCATGCCCTTTTTCAGCACAACGGGCACAAGTTATTGTCCCGCGGCAATTAACTTTCGAGTGGCCAAATCGCTGGCACTGAAAGCACCTCAATGGATTTGGTATAAATTGGCGAACTGGTAACTTGATATATCCAGCATAAATATATTCAGGTAGTTTGGGATTATGAAAAGTGAGTACGAAATGTTTTGTGGGGAGGAGTTGCCCATCACGTCGAATTGATATTTGCCGAACATGAGTCACTCCTTGCTTTTTAAGTTCAGCAGAAGTCTCTTCAAGTGGAACATTAAATAATTCTCCGCAGGTTATAACGCCTTTGGAGAAGTTGAGAGATGAGTGAGGACTCACCGATATCGGTATATTAGCAAGAGATTTCAATTTCATAAGTTGTTGGGATTGCTTTTTGGAATCTATCTCCAACAACAAGTCACCAGAACGCATTTTTTTTTACAGATTTAACCTCGCCGACGGTCGCAAAAATTGCTTTTTGAACTAGGAAAGGAGATATGTTATGAAAAGTTTCATTTCTTTCAGATATTCGTTTTATTATAAAGAAAGTATCAAAATGGTCAATATTGGGAGTTTTGAATACTTCACGCCCACTGAAGGGAGATTTGTGTGAGGAGCCCATACGATATTGATGGGGATTCGGGTCCGACGGCACCACTCATCACGGAGTCCAACAAGGGAAGGCAGCCACCGGCTTTGGTCTTTTCCAGCCTCGGCATACACCTTAGTGCTAGCCGGAACCTATACGCTGGGAGTTACCCCCGGGGACAGTGACCACCCTTAACGCCAAGCCCAAGGAGTAACCCCTTCGCTTGATCCATAGCAGACTAACAACTTTGGTTGATAGCTACCGGCCGATTGATACACAGGGGACCACAGTGCACCACCCGTCTAATGGGTCGCTACGCACGGCAAACACGTGGGGGTATTTGCTGTCCATGAGAAGCAGGAAGCAAACAGAGTGGCGACAGCTTCTCATGGAGAGCTCCCTCACCTACCCTCGAGGGAAAGAAAAAAGGCGACAGCAGAAGGCGTAGAAGAGAGTAAACCTAAAGGGAGTAAAGATCCCTGGGTACCTCGGGATTGGGACACCCGTACTCACCTATAGTAGGTGAGCCCCTGAGGGGAAGTGCGTGATTGCGTGTGCGAAATAAATTCGAGCTTCTAATCCGAATCCTCCTCAGGGGCTCACCTACTATAGGTGAGTACGGGTCTCCCAATCCCGAGGTACCCAGGGATCTATACTCCCTTTATGTTTCCACTTCCCTACACCTTCTGCTATCTGCTTATTTTTTTCATTCCCTCGACGGCAAGCAAGGGAGCTCTCCATGAGAAGCTGTCGCCGCCCTGTTTGCTTCTTGCTTCTCATGGACAGCCAAAAACCCCACGTGTTTGCCGTGCGTGGCGACCCATTTGACGGGTGGTACATTTTGGTCCCCGGTGTATCAATCGGCTGGTATCCCAGTTATTTGGCTGGTCTGCTCAAGGGGATCAAGCGAAGCGGTCACCTTCTGGGGCTCTGCGTTAAGGGTGGTAGACGTTCCTGGAAGTGGCCCTTAGCGTATAGGTTCCGGCTAGCTCCAGGGTGGATACTGAGGCTGGGAATTCCCAGAGCCAGCAATTGCCTTCCCTTGTTGGGCTCCGTGGTGGACGGTGCCGCCGGTTCCCGAATTTGATTTTCTCTTTGTATGGGCTTTTTCTCAAACGTCACTGAAGCAACATCAAACTCGCGTTATTTTATTATACATACTGATGAAACTTTTCATGCGCTTTCTCCTTTCCTTGTACATAAAATGATTCTGTCTACCATTGGTGAAGTATCGGATACTAAGAAAATGCGTTCTGGCGATCTCCTAGTTCAAAAGAAATCCAAAAAGCAGTCAGATACTCTGAGTAATCTAACAACCTTAGGTTCATGGCCAATAAAAGTATCTCTTCACAAGACATTGAATTTCTCAAGGGCGGTTGTCTCGGAACAATCTCTTGTACAGCACTCTGACACAGAATTAGTGGAAGAATTACGATCCCAGGGGGTCTGCGCCGCTCGTCGAATTCATGTTCGACGAGACGGACGATTAATTCCCACAAAGCATGTTGTCCTTACATTTGAAACACCTGTTCTACCAAAATTCATACGTGCTGGATATTTGCGGTGTAACATTCGCCCATACATACCTAATCCTCTGAGATGTTACCAGTGTCAGAGGTATGGTCACTCCCGGCAATCATGTCGTGGTAAAATGGTATGTGGTAAATGTTCTTCATTGGAACATGAAACTAATACATGCAATTCAGAAATATTGAAATGTCCTAACTGTGCATGCGCTCATGCAGCATCTTCTAAATTTTGCCCTAAATGGCAAATGGAGAAAGAAATCCTAGCCATTAAAATAAAAAACAACATATCCTTTAAAGAAGCCCGCCAAATAGTCAATGATAGAACGCCTAAGTCCGGTGTATCGTATTCCTCTCTTTTGAAATCAAAGCAAGAAAACACTAATGTCGGTTCAACGCAAACCGAAGAATTATTGACAAAAATTGTTTGCCCTCCCCTCAAAAAATTACAACCTTTAAAAGCCAATGTAACACAGACGAAAAAACTTCCAACTAAAACTGACTATTATGCATCTAAACTCGCAACGCTTGAAGATACTAGTTCCAGTGGTACTTCACCTGTTGCTTTACATACAGACCCTGAAGCATGTATTAATAATAAACCGACGAAAGAAGTCCGGAAAAAATTAAAATCTTCTGGTATTAGCAATCTGCTTCCGTCTGAAGAACTTTTATCTATTAACCCATCCTCTTCAGACCTATCTGAAATGGGTATGGAACCTTCTACACAGCTCGACGATGTTACTGCAGGCAAAGTTAAGAAAAAATCTCAACGTAAACGCTGACTTTATGGCCACACTAATTTCATGGAACTGTCGTAGCTTTCGCAATAAATTGCTCCAAATTAAGGACTTTATTAACAATTTGAAATGCATGGCATTTCAAGAGACGTACTTAAAATAAAGCGACCCAGCAAAAATAAAACGTTATAGTTTGATTCGAATAGACAATAACTCTTATAGAGCCTCAGGTGCTGTTGCTCTCCTCGTCTCTCATGATCACCCCACATCTGTAATGCCACTTCACACACAACTGCAAGCGGTCGCGATTCGTACTGCGATTCCGCGCTTAATTACAGTTTGTTCTCTTTACTTGCCTCCTAATTCCGCCATTGATAAACATGAACTTGATAGATTAGTTTCTGAATTGTCAGCACCGTTCATAATAATAGGTGATTTTAACGCTCATAGTCCTGTTTGGGCTAGCAATAGCACGAATCCTCGAGGAAGACAAATTGAGGAATTTATTTCTGATCACTCTCTTTGTCTTTTGAATAATGGTGACCATACTCACTTTCATTTGGGTAGTAAAACTTTCCACTGTTTAGATCTTGCCCTCTGTTCAGCCCCTATTGCTCCGTTTTTCACTTTTCGGGTGGGGAATGACTTATGTGAAAGTGATCATTTTCCAATTTTCCTCACTCAAGTTAATATACCTGTCATAGTACCACAACGACCTAAACGTTATATTTTTAATAAAGCTGATTGGACGAGTTTCACTAGCAGAGCCAAAATATCAAAGGATATGGGGGAACATCCAGACCTCGATGTTGTTGTCGATAATGTGACTTCTTTAATACTAAGAGCAGCAGATGAAACAATTCCGAAATCTAGCATTGCTTTTCCTAAATTTCGAAAACCTTGGTGGAATAGACAATGCACAGAAACGCGCAGGAATCAACAAATTGCATGGAATCAGTTCCGAAGACGGCCATCTACGAAAAATTTTATTTTATTTCAAAAAGCTAAAGCTATAGCTAGATGTACTAGGCGCAAAGCCCAACGGAACTCCTGGATTAAACTAATATCCAATATTAATTCTTCTGTATCAGTGACAGAAATGTGGAATCTAGTAAAAAAGGCTTGTGGAATTTATTCTGAATACCCTATATCATATTTAAAAGTGAAGGATCAGGAAATTTGTGACTTACAGGAAATGACTAATATTTTAGCAGAAACATTTGCATCTGTATGCGCAACACAAAACCATACAGAACCATTTCTGTCATATAAGAACACAACAGAAAAAATTCCCCTTCGATTTCGCACAAAAAAGATTCTCGCATATAACGTCGATCTGACTATAGAAGAATTACGTAAATTATTGTCCACAACTAAGCAAACTTCACCAGGTCCTGATGGCATCACTTATTCTATGATCTCGCATCTGTCAGATGACTCTCTTGATAATATTCTATACATGTTTAATAGAATATGGAAAGAGCATTATTCCCCATCAAAATGGAAATATGCCACCGTCATTCCAATATTGAAGGCTAATAAAGATCCTTTAGATCCTCTCATTTATCGTCCAATAGCATTGACCAGCTGCATGTGCAAACTCCTTGAAAAGATTGTAAATGCGCGTTTAACCTATATTTTGGAAAAAAGCGGATGTATTTCACCATTTCAGAGTGGTTTCCGTAAAGGCCGCTGTACAACAGATAATCTGATTTTATTAGAAAGTGCCATTCGTACAGCCTTTCTCAGACGCCACCATCAGGTCTCAATTTTTTTCGACATAGAGAAGGGTTATGATAGAGCATGGAGATATGGGATTTTAAAAGACCTCTTTGAACTGGATTTTCGTGGAAATTTGCCTATGTTTATACAAAACTTTTTAGCACATCGTTATTTTAGAGTTAGACTGGGAAATACTTATTCTGATGTTTATTGCCAAGAAGAGGGCGTTCCTCAGGGCTCAGTTTTAAGTGTAATCCTATTTATTTTAAAAATTAATAATATTTTATCAGTTTTACCTTCCTGCATACAAAGATCACTTTATGTGGATGATCTTCAGATCTCTTGTTCTGGTAGAGATATGAGATTTATTGAAAGACAGCTGCAAACAGCAATCAATAATATGATAGCTTGGACAAATAAAAACGGTTTCACCTTTTCTGCTCAAAAAACGTTTGATGTTCATTTCTGTAGAAGATTGTTACATCCCGATCCGGAATTATTTATACAAGACACACCTTTAATCATGCAGAATGAATACAAATTCCTTGGAGTAATTTTTGACAAAAAATTGACTTTCCTTCCTCATATCACATATTTGAGGAAGACATGTCTCATGTCTCTAAATATTTTAAGAGTTATCTCAAACACTGCTTGGGGCGCTGATCGCACTTGCTTATTACGCGTATATAGAAGCGTCATACGTTCAAAACTGGATTATGGGTGCATCGTTTACGGATCCACGCGACTTTCCTACCTTTCACGGCTTAATTATATCCACCATCAGGCTTTAAGACTATGCTCAGGCTCTTTCCACACCTCTCCAGTAATGAGTTTGTATGTGAAACTTTTGAGCCATCTTTGACTTACAGAACACACATGCTATCCTTTTGTTATTATTTTCGAGTTTTATCAACCGAAAATAACTCTTTGAGGAAAATATTTTTGGATCACAGCACGGACAGGCTATTCAATAACCGGTCTTCATGTATACCTCCTTCAGGACTACGAATTCGCCAATTTCTTCCAGATGAATTTCAGACTCTTGATACCAGCAATAGTAATTCACTTATGACTCCCCCTTGGATCTGCAATAACATCACCTACCTGAATCCTTTTAAGAATCTATACAAAGCAGAGCTATGTAGCTCTATTTTCAAATCTATTTTCTTTTCCCACAGACAATTATTTTATCATTATCTACTCATTTATACAGATGGCTCTAAATCTGATACAAATACCGGTTGGGCTTTTGTTTGTGAGAATGACATTATAAGTTATAGACTTCATGATTTTACCTCTGTTTTTACCTCTGAATTGACAGCATTGCATATAGCACTAAAATATCTTTCTGAAAAACATCCAGTAAAAGCTATTATTTACTCTGATTCTTTGAGTGCTTTGGAATCCTTGAATGGTGGTAAGGATTCTCATGGCCTTACACGGGAAATCAAGCGTTTGCAATCCCATCTGCATAGGAGGGGCTTTAGAATTTGGTTTTCATGGATACCAGCTCATGTCGGCATAACTGGTAATGAACAGGCAGATATTGCAGCTAAATGTGCTACTACGTATGGTCCTCAGCCTCTTCTTCATTATACAGATATCAAAAGCGCACTTCGTAAGTGGATGCTGAAGACTTGGCAAAATGACTGGAATCAAGAAGTGAATAATAAACTCCAATAAGTAAAACCCTATATTACTACATGGACTTCAACTTTCAACAGAAAATTTGATGTAATTTTAACTCGATTGCGTATCGGCCATTCACGTACACAGACACTTACTATTCGGCGAATATCCACCTGTTTGTGGATCCTGCAATGTTCCACTGACTATACGTCATATTTTAATTGAGTGTTCTGATTTTTATAGAGACCGTATCAACTTTTTTAGCTCCTCTGATTTTAACTTGTCTTTCCTTATAGGAGAAAGACCCCACAAAAATTTGTTTCCGTTCTTGAAGAAAATCGGAATTTTTTGTGAAATTTAAATTTACTATTATACTTTTACCTACTGTTTTATCAGTTTTCTACGAGGAATTTTATTGAACTAAATAGAAACTCGAGAAGTGAACTGTGTTTTCGGTGCAGCATATCCTAGAAAAGGATCTTGCGCCAGGGAATTATCACATTCAATCCAATCCAATCTAATCCGAATCGTACTTATCGCTTGATTCACCCCTCTTGAATGCATTAGCTGTTTAATTTCTTGTATATCGCATTTCTGAATTTAAGAATAAAAATATTTAACTTATTAAAAGTCATAAAATTTTTCTTAGGATCTCTAAATCAAAATATTGAATACCTCAGATTTAGAATAATAAAGTAATATTGAGGATTCTTAACAAAAAATATGAATGGTGTATTTAGTTAAAAAAACTGGTAATTTATGAGCGTTATCGTATGTAATTGAATTATAGCGAACTAACTCTAAAAAATTCGCTGTACCAGATAGATTAACAGCAAGTGTTTAACATTCCTCATTAATTTAACTGTGCACATGCTGTAACAGGCACCAAATCTTACTTCATACAAATGTACCGCTTTGAAGGTAGATTGGAACTGTTTTGAAACAGGCTTTTTTTCTTTCTAAATTGTAAAAAGGTACTTCATTGGGAATTCCCAAGCTTCAACATCAAACCAACAACAGGATATCGGACTTTCAACTTTAAATTTTATACGCACAATGTTCACATATACTATGGATCTTCTATGGTATAAATTATCCAACTCGTGATCTTCACGACAGAGCCTAAACTTCTATAGTGTAACACAATCATAATAGGCAAATCGAACTTCATCAGTACATTTAACAGGATATACATTCATTTTGTTTGTTCTTAATAAGTATAAGTATGACAATCTAAGATTGCTCTATTAGTATGAGCGATGAGCATATCAGTATCCATAACAGTTTTGAAAAAATATACAAAAGCTTCCAACAATTCAAATTGAAAATGTTATTCATAAATTACTCGTAATTCCTTACAATGAAGTCTAATATTTAATTAAAACTATATACGCAATATTTCCATTGATTAAATAAACAAATAGAAGAGAAGTCCAATAATCAGCAACTTGGTTGAGAATTGTTATTCAGCCTTGTCCTCGATGTATCCAAACCAGTGGGAGTGGTTTCACCAATACTTTATCGCATACTCTCTAAAAATGTAGACTAATTTACATTTTAAACGAGTATTTTACAAATCGATAAAAGCCAAAGTTCAATACATACTTGTAGTGACAAACTCACATACCAAATTTGATATAGTTTTCATTGCATTTCTGAGTTATCACTTTTACATCTTTCTGCAAGTGCATACCAACAGACGTTTAACCCTTTGTTGAGTTTGACTCAAAATTGGATAGGTGTCTACACTACAGACGTTAAATCTATGTGCCTAATTTTATTCAGCTAGCTCTCTTTAGTTAGTAGCTATTGCGTTAAATTGACTTTATCTGAACGGAATTTCCTCAAAATTGGCGCAAAGACCTTATACCAAATTTCATCCGTCAGGCTCCAAGCAGTTTTTGAATTATATTTGTCACAGACGAATATTTTCGAAAAATGTGTTTAGAGAACCCAGGGAAATCTAAAACGCGGATAATAGTAAAATCTCTCCATTTTTTTTCTTACGATTACAATAATTTCTGTATATTTCATATACGAGAAAGTAAAAATTGAATATTTTACTGACGCACGTATTGCAGTACTATAGCAAAGCTAATAATTTAACATTATACCCTTAAAATCAGAAATAATTTCGAAATGCATCCAGGTAGGCCTCAATATATATTTGAAAATTTACTCAATTTAAAAATGAAAATCAGTGTTTCCATAACGGATTCTATTATGTTCTTCAATGCTAATCGAAAAATAACCAACGCAATTAGAAAACTTTCACCCTCCACCATCTAATAACTTTTCTTGACATCTCACTTTTTAAAGACGTGCTGTATTTTAATCATTATAAGCTAAAATCAATGAAATGCATCAGAGATTTCGTACCGCGATTTCTCCTGGATCTTTGCACTCCCATTTCCTTCCAATAACAAAAGTTATAAATTCAATATCTCTCACTTCCCATATCAGTTTCGATACAAATTGGATACTTGGAATATTTCATTTCAATTCATTTATCTATTAATTAATAAATTTAACTTCATTAGTTAGCAGGGAAAGATCGAAATCAATATTTTTGATTGAATGCATAGAAAACCAATGGACAATTTTACACATATTAACCAACGAACAAATGCTTACAAAATATTATGATTTTTAAGTGAATTTTTGTTATTAATTTAACGAACTGTATTCCCTCGTCAAAGAAATTAAAGCTCAAAAGAAATATCGAACTAATTTCCGATCCTAATACTTACCCTTAATCATCGAAATGCGAATAAGTGTTCATATTTTTTTTCCCTTAATAATTCAAACTCGTAGTGTATTTCATGAATTCAACTTGAACCAATTGAGGAAGAGTGGTCTAAACTCACTTGATTTATAACAGCTCATTTATCTACAATATATAATTTTTGTTTATAATATTCTAACATACGTCCCCCTCAGGGGCTCGCCTACTATAGGTGAGTACGGGTGTCCCAATCCCGAGGTACCCAGGGATCTTTACTCCCTTTAGGTTTACTCTCCTCTACGCCTCCTGCTGTCTGCTTATTTCTTCCATCCCTCGACGGCAAGCGAGGGAGCTCTCCATGAGAAGCTGTCGCTGCTCTGTTTGCTTCTTGCTTCTCATGGACAGCCAAAAACCCCACGTG